>PVJC01009934.1:0-44784 GCA_004026665.1 Murina feae
GAGGGCAAGAGTCTGAGAGATCATCATAGAGGGGGTGCCTGCTCCAAGCCTCCACGGTGTGCCTGGGGGCAGGCCCCCGGCAGGTAGACACACACAGGAGGACTGCTCCGAGCCTCAGATGCGGCTGGGGGCAGGTCCCCAGTGGCCACACACACACACACATACACACACTCACACAAAAGGCGCCTGGCAGACTGGGGCCATCATAGGACATCCACTGAGGGGTCCCAGACTCTCAGAGGGCACAGGCCGGGCTGAGAGACTCCCTCCACCCCGAGTGCACAAATTTTTGTGCACCGGGCCCCTAGTTCTGTATATAATACTTATTTTTCTACTTTCATGTCCATTAGTATAAACAAATACGTAATGAATCATAGCCATGTTTCTATGAGTATCAGCCACATTTTTCCTTTGAATAATATCATTTGAGTGCACAGTTTATATTTATATTGACATCACTCACCATTCTCAGAGAGACAGCCAAATAGTATTCATTATCTGGGTACCCAGCATGCCCTCTTGTTCCTCCTCTCAACACACTGCTTGTCTGATTCCTTAAATCCAAGGGAGAGAGTGAGAACATTTGTTGGATCTATCTCACAGAAAAGGCAAGGGTGATTAAAGAGGATCACGCTATCTGCCCATCGTATTTCTCCTTTGGCGATAGAGATGTTAGAGGAACCAGAGGATCATCTGACAATGTTAGGGAGCAGTTAGGGCACTACCTCAGAAGAAACAGATCCTTTCCTTTCAGGCTGCTGCTCCTTCTAAAGCCCTTCCTACATCCTGCCTAATCACTGCCCACTGGAGCACTTTTCCTAAAAGAGAAATCTGATCATGTCACCCTCAGCTTAAAATGCTCAAGTGGTTCTCCACCCTCTGGGGACAAATCCGATAGTGTACCCGTCCATATAAGCACACTCTATGATTTGTCTGTTACTTCCATTCCATGTCCACTTCCAATCCAGCCTTCGTATTCACTATCTCCCAATTCACATGAAGTTCATTTTATTCAACAACAACTAGAGAATATATTATAACCGTGGGCAACGAACAGCACCATAATATTTTTAACAAAACTCTTCTTGAAGCATCATATACATACCAAAAAGTGCAAAAATCATAAAGCAGATAGCCTTATCAATTTTACAAAGCAGACACGCTCACATAAATAGCACCCTGATGAAGAGACTGCTGTATTTTTACACCGTGGTAAGATGAAATGCATTTCAGGATCACAACAAAGTGTTCTTGAAGAGGACTGACAAAGCCCAGAATTGTTTGTGTAATCAAGCCTGCATTCAGTTTTTGATTACTAGCTATAGCATTTAAAAGCTTTCAGTTGCGCCTGAACAAAGAAAAATGGATTAAAATGTTATAAACCTACTTTTTCTCATTACTGTTTCCTCACGGAATAAATAGCCACATTAGGTACTCACAATCCTATCAAGTTCCCATCTAGAAATATTTATTGAGAGCCTGCGTGTATGAGATGCTGCGTTAGTCACTACAATTTTAGAGTACGCATTGTGTTTCCTGACCTCCTTGTTCAGATTCTTTTAACCTTGCAGACCTAAGTTAATCAAAATATTGGATATTACCTAAAAGTTATTCATTACATATTCAATATATATTCAGAAGAATCATCATCAAAAATTTCTATGTCTAGCACTCAATTAAATTTATTTCAGTAAGTTCACTTTTCTCTACCAGCTAAACTAGCTTAGGATTTGCTATTAATAATCATGTGATTAATTCCCTACCTATGCTAGAGAAAAGATCTTCCCTTGTACCACTCATCTCTTCTTTCTATGAAACAGAAATTTTGCAATATTAATAAGCGGGCATTTTCCCGCCACTGTGTGGTAGCGTTCGAAACACTTTCCTTTGTGCAGGGGTACATTACAACACTTGCACATGTACCGCGTTTCACTGTGTAGTTTATGAGCGGCACACATATGACAATGACATAAAACATTTTTATTTTTGCCGGTTCCAACTAGAGGTTCCAATGTATGCCACTGACAGTCTCCCTGGTGGATCCGAGTTTACTCGTTTCTCACAAAAAAATGTGTTAAGACATTTCCATGATTCAAAAGGTAGTCCTGGCTTGTGACAATTAATGTCACATGGGCACATGTGAAGGAACTACACAAGAGCTAGACACATACAACTCTAGAATACCCTAGTTGCATAACAAGTTTTACTTAGCCAGTCTGATTGGCCTTGCAAAGAGAAAATCTTCCTTCTTATCAGTATTGATCACTTTGTGGCAGTGCATTCATTTACTCATGCATTTGTCATATGTGTCTAGATTTTGTAGAGGCTTAATTAAGGCATATTAAAGAAATACCATGACAAAAAAAAACCCCACAAAAAACAAACAAACAAAAAAACACTACCATGGTGCTTTGTGGAAAAAACTGAGCCTTGCTCATCCTCCCCCTCAATGACCACTCCACACAAAAGTACAAAGTCACCCAAGGCTTTCTTGATCTGTGTGTTGAATGACACTGCTCAACCATGGCGCAACTGTATTTTTTCCCAGGTTTTTATTCTACACTATACACTGTCATGTTGATTCGTTTATTTCCCCACAAGAAAATCTCAGTGATGAAATGTTTCCCAATCCTAAGACTTCGTGGATGTGAAAATATTTCCCGAGAGAGCCCATCATCCACTTTGACTCAGAAGATTAAAACTTTTCTGATACCAGCCTTATGCTCCCAAAACACTGTGAACATATTAATGAACTTTAATTATTATTTCAATTAATTAAAACAGAATAAAAGAAAGATTTACACATAATCATGTCATATGCTTCTTGTTTGAGTTAATCTCTCTTCCACAGACTAAATGATCGCAGTGCTTGTCTACTTTATGTTAGCATCCCTATCTGTGTCTATTTCTCTTCACAGATTTAAAGCTCCCTCGTGGTAGAGATTGCAGCTAATTCATGTAGGAATCCCTTTTCTAGGATGCTCTTCCATAATTAACAGGGATTCCTACAATCAATGTTGAAAACAACCTACATGCTTTTACCCTAAACCACCACAGGGTAGAACAAAGAATGATGAATAAAGTTAAGTTAGAAAGGAAAAACAATAAGAAATAAGTATGACCCACAACATAAGGTTACATTTTAAAATTAAGTACATTATTAATTGCATTAAATATAGCTGAGTGAAATATACCATAAAAAAGACAAAGATAATCTATCATGTCCATTGGAAACACACTCTAATCTTAAGTATAAAGAGAAGCTAAAAGTAAAAAAAGATAATGAAAGACAAAAAAACACATTTTGGAAACTAGACATTATTTAAGACTAAACCACAATGAAAATACATAAATTTATGAAATGTATTTACAGCAGTATAAGAGAGAAATGTATGTGATTACTTATATTACAAAGAATAAAGGTAGAAAATTGAAAGGTAGACCTCTCTGGTGACATTTTCTGCATTAAAGGTGCCCAGTGCATTTTTGACCAAGATAGCCAAAAATCAAATTCAAAATTTCATTTGTTACCTGCTAATTTGGAATCATAGTTGTACCCAGCCTCTTACATAAAACTTCAGCTATGAATAAAAAAGAGCTATAAGAAATAAAAGTAGCTTATATTTGATGGTGTATTAGGTGTTTTAGGGACTCTGAACCCTAAACGCCAACTAAGTGTTGCCGGCTAGAAGAAGCAGCCTGCCTACCTCTGGCTGATGAGACTCCTTCTGCCTTGCTTAAATGACTTTGCCTGAAGGGTCACCTTGCATCATGAAGCCAGCTGTCTTCATCACTTCCCCATTGCCTCCAGACCTTTAGCAAGAATGATAGGCCAGCTTAAAATTGAGAATAGGATCTCAAAGTCACACTTCAGAGGATAAAGCTTAACAATTAAATAACTATAAAATGTTGCTAATTTATACTGGCAAAAATATCTGGGAATATACTAAGGATGCCAGACCAGGAAGAAAATATCACCTCTGATCAGGCTGAATGTGTCAATAACAATGCATTGACGGTAGAAGGATTTAAGTACTAGCTCAAACAACTGGGGATGTCTGTAATTGGTTACTTAGTTGATTACTGAGTCTTTTGGACTCAGAGGTGCCCTATGCTAAATAAAAATGAACATGAAATTGTTATAAGATATTGGGGTACCCCTAACTGGCTTGACTCAGTGGATGGAGCGTCGACCTGCGGACTCAAGGGTCCCAGGTTCAATTCCAGCCAAGGGCACATACTCAGTAGGGAGTATGCAGGAGGCAGATGATTGATATTTCTCTCTCATCGATGTTTCTGACTATCCCTCTCCCTTCCTCTCTGTAAAAAATCAATAAAATATATATTTTTAAAAAGATATTGGGGTAATAGGATGGTAGGAGAATATTTAATCTATTATTTCCTGAACTAACAATAAACAACCCCCTCCCCATATAGATAAGAATTCGCATTTGACATTTAGAAAATACTCAATAATTTTAGATTAAGCAAATGAAGAATTTAACAGATGTGTACTTCTTTTACTGGTGATAAAGCACCATAATTGGTAAGAACAATCTGGTGACTTCAGATTAAATTTAGGTATCTGATTAAAGAAATACTTATAAGTAGCATAAAATTCTTCAATCTTCTAGAGTGAACCTCTAATCATGAGGTTAATTTCATTCAGTAAATTCATTTATATGAATATGCTATAGCAAACAAGAGGCCATCTCTACCAAAGAATTAGAACATCATCTGAAAAATTCCTCTAATTGTGAAAATTGAATACCTCTTTCTTGATAGAAAAATGAAGATATTTCCTTAAACAAACAAATAAAATAGAGTGACTTCATTTGAACAATGCAAAAAGTCACAAATTCTCTCTTAATTCAAGGTAAAATGTGAGAACATAATAAATAAAATTCTTTCTTCACTAGTGAAGTATTATTTAAACTCATTATGAATTTCTTGATACGAATATTATTAAAAACCCAAGGCTAAACTGCACAAGGCAATAACTTGACAACAATACTTCACTGTTGGAGTTTAGAAATTCATACCATCTAGGGCTGGAATTAGTTATAATAGTTAAAATTCAATATGTAATATTTAGGCATCAATTTGTTTTTTAAAAGAAGAAGATGCAAAGTCAAGAGGCTGGAAAGTGGGAATGAATTCACAATGATTATTTATGCTCCCATCTGGAAATAGCATAAATAGAAACAAATGAAGTGAATAGTCTTTCTTATTTGCATATTTAAAGACTAACAAGAAATAGACTGTTTTAAATTACTTCCACTTTAATAGATTGTATAACCTGAGAAGTTTGCATTTCAGAGGTCTCCATTTTATAAGATCATATCGTGAGACTTATTTTATTCCGATATTGTGTTACTAACTCTTAAATAAAGTCACAATTTTGGAACTCAATTATAACTTAATAGAGCATTAATAGCACCTTTTAGTATATACTTGTAAATTGTGGTGTTCAGATCTTTCAGAAAACCACACTTGTGTTATTTGGTAGGTGCACATAAAGAATGCTACCCATGATCATTGGATATGCAATTTGTGTGTGTGTGTGTGTGTGTGTGTGTGTGTCAAAACTCTCTCTTATCATGGGCAACATAACATTTGTACTTTGTTAACTTATCAGATTGAGCAGAAATAACCATTTTTATATGTGCATGGCAGTAATAGAGCTGTGGATAAAAACCAAAACAGTTTTGCTCGGCCAGCATGGCTCAGTGGTTGAGCATGAATCTATGAACTAGGAGGTCACAGTTCAATTACTGGTCAAGGAACATGCCTAGGTTGTGGGCTTGATCCCCAGTGTGGGACATGCAGGAGATAGCCAATCTATAATTTTCATCACTGATGTTTCCTCTCCAAAATCAATCAATATATATATATATATACACCAACAGTTTAGTCTTTGAAAATATGAGGGGAAAAATAAAATTTACTAATTTTTCTGGTGATAATATTTGGGATCTGACCTAATTATCAAGTCAATATAGTGAAAACAACTATTCTAAAAATCTGACATGCTTAAAGTGGCATATGCTATCATTTAAAACAGTCTATACTAATAAAAGGGTAATATGCTAATTAGACCAGATAGACCAGATGTCCTTCCAGACAAAGCCACTGTGAGGGCCAAGAGCAGGCGACTGCTGTGGCCATGGCAGCCGGCAGTGGCAGCAGCAGTGGGGTGATGGGATGGCGCCTTCCCCTGATCAGCCCAATAGCCTAGAGTAGAGGGAGGCCAGAGGCAGCAGCAGCCATGGGGTAATTGGGGTGTTGCCTTCCCCAGATCAGCCTAGTTACTCCCACAGAGGGCTCCCCTGAGGGCTCCCGGACTGCTAGAGGGGGCAGGCTGACAGAGGGACACTCCCACCCCCAGTGCATGAATTTTTGTGCACTGGGCCTCTAGTATATAAAGAATAGGTGAAAAGCATAGTGATAATGAAAAAAGGCCAAAAAATAATAATTTTTAAAGTAATATATATTAACAAACTGTCAAATTCTTACAATCCTCAAAGCTGGATGGACATTGAAAAACACTTATAGAAAATGTCAAACTGCAAGTTCACCGCTTTTGACTACAGATATTTCTACTTTCTCACATTGCATTGGAATTTCTACAAAAATAAGAAAGAAAGAAAAGGAGACGAAGGAGAGGACACCTATAAACGCCCAGGAAGAATAGAAGGAATGCTCATAGGTTTAATTCAGTGGAGAAGTAGGAGGTGGCAAGAAATGATTTATCAAGCAGATAGCCAGTAGGATTCTCCAGAGGGGAGAGTTTGTGGGTTTATTGTGTTGGGTTTTTGTTTGTTTGTTTGTTTGTTTTTTCTATTGGGAAAACTTTAAGCAAAGAAAGTATAGGCATAGGTAGCATTACTGAATTATAGGGAATCATCAAGACAAGTAATTAAAGTCCTATGGAAGAGATGGGTGGTTTATCTTGAATAAGCTTTAGATAATCTACAAGAGAGAGGAAGCAAAACAAAGAAAATATGTAAGCTACTTGAAAGAGAGACAACTTGCTTGCCTGCTCCTGACCCAGGGCACATAAACAACATTTGACTCACCACAGTAGAATGCCTGCCTACCTGCCATATAATGAAAGAAATGAACTCCAATTCTACTACTTCTCTTTATTACTAACCCCAGAAAAGTCCAGCCACTGATGAATCAAAGGTATTTTAAGAAACCATAATATTTTTTAAAAACTACTATTCAAAGTTTTTGCACCTGTATTTCTAAGAGAATTTGAAGATCTAAATAGTTCCTCACATTCAACATTTGTAAATATTTGCAACAAGTATAACAAGAAAAGATAAATGTTTATAATATATCTACATTTTCCTAAGTATGTATAAGTGAATGCCCATAGACAAAGCTGTGAGAATCAAACAGCCCTATTGAAAAGCTAAAAGTATACAATCATGTAGTTTACACATAATAAAATGCAAATGGTAATTAAACAAGGTTCAAAAATCAAATTCATTAGTCGAATGAAAATGCAAACTAAAATGATTAGGATTGTTTTAATTGCATCATTCTGGTAAAAATTAAGAGTAGCAATAGAGCTACTATTGGAAAATCGTGAGGAATTAGCTCTGCTCATGCTTTCTTGATTGAAGTATAAATTGTTAGGGAGTTTTCCCTACATTTATCACAATTTTAGTGCTCAGCCCCTTTTAGCCAACAATTTAAGGTTATGTATCAACCTAAAGAGATTCTTAAAAATTCACATCAAGAACTCACATGAAATTGTATTCAAGAATGGAAACTTGTAAGTAAATAGTCAAATACCTAATGATTATGCAAAATATGCACTTGCTACAAACTGAAGAAAACCTGTATGATTAATACTAATAATTATAAAGTTAAACTTCGTTGAACAATCATTATGTAATTGGAAATAGGCCAACTTCTGTATGGGTAATATGACATTTAATACTCAAAACAGCTAGATGAGAATGTTACTAGAGAATCTCCATTTACAAGTATTACAATGTTAAGCAACTATCTCTAGATCAAATAGTCAGTTAAATAAAGGGGTCAGAATTTGAACTTAGCATTCTGACCTAGACACACAACCATTCACTATACTTCACCGAAATTGAATGATGTACTATTAAAAGGATAAATCAATTTATAAAACAGTTAATCTGGTATGAATTCATGCTCCTAAAACAAATTTAAAAAGACTGGTTGGTATGTGCATACCTATTGTAGTTAATGTGATGAAAATAATAAAATTTTAAATTTTATTTAATTTTAATCAAGTTAAATTTAACTTTTAAAAATACATGTGACTTGTAACTACCATAGTGCAGAACACAGAACTAAAGAGTAATGACAACATTTTATGTAATAAACCAGTTATTTTTAGAAAAATTATAAACTTAAATACATACGTTACTAAATAAGAAATAATTAAAATGAATGAATGAATGAAGTACTATATGTAACTAAATGTGAGAAAAAAATAACAAAATTAACTTGTGGAAAAGGTTCGTTAAAACAAAAGCTGAAAATGATAAAATGAGAAATCAAGAAACAACAGAAATAAGAAGTAAAGCTAAGAATTATTTATCTAATTTAAGAGAAATCATTTTAAAAAACAAGGAACTAGGAAATTTAGCCATGAGCAATGAAGAAAACAAAAAAATTAGTAGTCAGAATAAATATTAATACAGGGTATTATAATGGAAATATAAAAGTAGTTTACTCAAGTATAGGCATATACATTTAGGAATATTAGATAAAATAGATAATTTCCTAAGAAAACACAAAATGTTATTTTCATAAAAAAGACATTAACCAAACCTGAATATTTCAGAGACTTAAGAGAAACTGAAAAGTTGTCAAAATCTTTCCCATTTACCCACAGTCTAACACTTATGTAAAGGAAAGAACTTAGTAAAATTTCACAGATATATTAAATAAAACCATCAGTGTATCAAAAATTCAGTGCTAAATGTTAACAAAATAGCAAAAGCTTCTACATTTTTATAATAAATACTAGAGGCCTGGTGCACAAAATTCATGCACTACAGGGGGTGTCCCTCAGCCCAGCCCATACCATCTCTAATCTGGGATCCCTCAGGGATCGGGCCTAAAACGGCAGTGGGACATCCCTCTCATAATCCATGACTGCTGGCTCCCAACATCTCGCCTGCCTGCCTGCCTGATTGCCCCTAACTGCTTCTGCCTGCTAGCCTATCACCCCCTAACCACTCTCCTTCCAACCTGATCGACGCCTAACTGCTCCCCTGCTGGCCTGATCACCCCAACTGCCTTCCCCTGCCATATCAGTCACCCTCAACTGCCCTCCCCTGCTGGCCTGATCGCCCATAACTGCTCTCCTTTGCCGGCCATCTTGTGGCTGTGGGTGAAGTTATCTTTGAGGGTGGGGCAGTCAATTAGCATATTCCCTTCTTATTGGCTGTGGGTGCCTCCATCTTGGCAATAGTGTGAGGGTCAATTAGCATATTCCCTCTTTATTAGATAGGATTATAAGTAATAAATAAGTTGAGGATACATTGATCTATTCAAATATACTCATTTTAATTTTCTATGCTTTCGTATTTCATCAATATCATGTCAGTTAATTTTCAAATTTTTTACATCACACATAGGAATTTGATTACTTTTGGATATTTTCCTTTTTTGTTACATGCTATTAATTGTATAAAAATATTTATTCCTCTTGAAAGCTATGATGAAAATAGTCAAACCTGGAATACAAATAAAATGATATCATGTTCCAGTAGAACAGAAAATGACCAGTTCACACTGGGAAGGAGTTTCTAAGCAGAAGCTTCATGGCTCTGACACCCCAGGAGTGAGCCTGTGTATCACATTAAACCTCAGAGTAGCGTCGCCTGGGGTCGTTGGAGCATGCCTCTTCATATAATTGGAGAAACAACTGGAAGGTATCACAGGTGTCAGTGGAGTGTTTCAAGTTGCAATAGAAACTATTTCTTAGTGAAATTAAGAGAAGAGAATATAGTTAGCTGTGTAGCTTTCTGGAAAATGTTGTGGTTAGCAGGCTAGTTTTGCAATCAGCTTGGTTAGCAAGTTTGGGATATTTGTATTTTTTTGGTATAAAGTGGGAAATATAATATTTAAAATGTTTTATCAATACTAATGTCAGCTAAAATGACTTTTCCCAACAGTGATGGTGATAGGATCCTGTTCTCTTCCAATTTATTTGAAAAAGGCTATCCTGTGTTTTTCTGTAAATGAATAGGGGCATGGAAAATAATTATTTTATTTTTATTTTAAATATATAATGGGAAAACATGAATTTTTTAAAAATACGTGTTTAACACATTGGAATGATATATGTGTTTGTATAATCCTTTCATTTATATTAACTGAGTATATTTTTCTTTCATTTTTGAACTTATGGAAGAGTTTATGTTATTAACAGGCTTATTTATATTGACTAGATCTTTGTATACCCAGACTATTATTTAATGAACCTCTAAGACTGATGAACCAATCATTTAGACCATCCTTAAGCAGATATTATAAGTTTGTTTTCTGAATTCATACATCCTTACTAACCATGTCAATTTAATCAAGTTTCTTTTCCTCACAGTACCACACAATCTCTTTGTTGGTAAAATGGGTAGAGCAACAATATCCCAATATCTATTTGTTTGTTGTCAAATTTCAAAATGCAATATTTATCAAAGACTTAAGAGCATATTAGAATAGAGTAAGTTCTTTTTTAAAAAAAAATCCTCACCCTAGGATATTTTTCCATTGATTTTTAGAGCGAGTGGAAGAGAGAGGGAAAGACAAAGAGAAATATCAATTTGAGAGAAACACATCAGGAACCCAACCAGGGAGACCAGGGAGGAGCTTGCAATGCAGGTGCATGCCCTCCACAGGATTCAAACCTGGGACACTTCGGTCCAGAGGCCGACTCTCTATTCACTGTGACAAACTGGTTGGGGCTAGAGTAAGTTCTTAAATTTAATCCATTAGCTTTACATTTATTGTGATAAATTTTAGTTTTATAGATTTTATGCTGTTACTAGGGGACCAGTACACAAAACTTTGTGCACTCAGGAGGATCCCTCAGCCTGGCCTGTGCTCTCTCACAGTCTGGGACCCCTCAGGGGATGACCACCTGCTGGCATGCCTGGCCAGCCTGGGTGAGGGGCTGATGGCTGTTTTCAGGCTGGACAAGCCCCCCAGTGGGGACCCTCACCCCACGGGAGTGTGGCCAGCTCGGGTGAGGGTTTGAGGGACATTTTCAGGCTGCCCACAGCTCCCATTGAACCAAGGCCCCAGCGAGGCTGGCTGGAATCAGGTTTCTGGGGTTTATTTATCTTCTATAATTGAAACTTTGTTGCCTTGACCGGAGGCCTAGTCAGGCAACAAAGCCTCCTGTTTGCTTCAGCTCCATGACTTCTATAATTGAAACATTGTTGCCTTGAGCAGAGGTCCAGCCGGCCTAGGCAGGCAGTTTCAACTCCATTGCTGGTGCAATGGAAACCTCCTGTTTGCTCTAGCTCCGTGGCTGCTGGCTGCCATCTTGGCTGGGTTAATTTGAATATAGCCACTCTGATTAGCTGGTGGGCATGGCTTATGTGTCTTGGAGTGAGGGTCAATTTGCATATTACTCTTTTATTAGATTAGATATTATAAATTTAGGTTACCAGGAATATACTTTCATTATTAGTAAAAGCTTGAAATTCATTTCTGTTGAATCTTATTGGTTTATGAAATAACATATAAACCAAATTCATAAAAGTTAATTTTTATGAGAGATTAAGACATATACCTTTGGTTTAAAGAGAATGAGCCAAGTAATGTGGGAGTACTGACTTCACAGTACATTGTTTTCTAGCTCAGCCCTTAAGAAACAACAATTCACTAAGTCATAATACCAAATTACAACCGGGGAGCCAGTGACTCACAGGGTTCCCTCTGATAAAAGACAGTGCTTTTAACATATACATATGTACATACATATGCACATATATATGCATGCAAGAACACACACATGTGCACACATGCAAAGACTATATTGCCAATGTTGGGTAGCAGAAGCAATGAGAGTGCTCCTTGGTTGACCCTTGCAGCAGTGACATGTTCAGGGGTATTAAGGACAGCGTTCTCGAGCCACCCCAAAATTCATATGTTGAATCCATATCCCAAAGGACAAGGTATTAGGAGGTGCAGCCTTTGGGAGCAATTAGATCATTAAAATGGAGCCCCCATGATGGAATCAGTGTCCTTAGAAGAAGAAAAAAATACCTAGACCTCTCCATCTTCACCATATGAGGATGCAACAAAAAGACAGCTAGCTCTCTGTAAAGCAGGAATAGGACCTCCACCAGAACTTAGGTATCTACACCCTGATCTTGGACTTCCAGTCTCCAGAAATGTGAGAAAATAAATGTTTGCTATTCAAACTACCCAGTCTGAGATAATCTATAATAATAAAAGCATAATATGCTAATAAGATTGGATAGCCAAACAACCTTCTGGATGACTTTCTGGATGAAGCCAGGGCTGTGAGGGCCAAGCCCCTTGCATGAATTTCATGCATCGAGGTCTACACTAATAAAAGAGGAAAATGCAAATTGGTGTCACTCGCTATATCCCAAGCCACGCCCACCAGCCAATCAGAGTGACTATATTCAAATTAACCCAACCAAAATGGCAGCCGGCAGCCATGAAGCTAGACCAAGCAGAAAGCTTGGTTGCTCGGCAATGGAGAAAGCCAAGCTTCCTGCCTGCCCTGGCCAGCTTTGGCCTCCATTCAAGGCAACAAAGTTTCAATTATAGAAGTTAAATAAATCCCAGATCCCTGCTTCCAGCCAGCCTCGCCAGGAGCATGGGTTTCTGGGGGCTGTGGCCAGCCTGCATACAGCCATCTGCCCTGCACTCAGGCTGGCCAGGTACCCCAGTAGGAACTCGAACCCTGAAGGGGCTGTGGGCAGCCTGAAAACGCCCCTCAGCTCCTCACCCAGGCTGCCCAGGCACCCCAGTAGGGACCCAAAACCTGAAGGGGTTGTGGGCAGCTTGAAAACGGCCCTCAGCTCATCACCCAGGCTGGCCACACCCCAATGGGGTGAGGGTCCACACTGGGGGGCTTGGCCAGCCTGCAAATAGCCATCAACCCCTAACCCAGGCTAACCAGGCACACCAGCAGGTGGACATCCCCAGAGGGGTCCCAGATGGCGAGAGGGCATATGCCGGGCTGAGTGACCTCCTGAGTGCACAAATTTTTGTGCACCAGGCCCCTAGTTACAATATAAATCTTAATGGTTCAAAAAGTCTCATGTCTTTACATAGTTCATGGTTTTATTGTTAAAATATAAACTTTTAAAAATAATACATTAAAGTAATTCTAGATTCTGATTCCTTCTACCATGGTTGATGTTTGTTTCTATTTTTTCAGTTGCTTATTAATTTGTTTGGTGACTTGCTTGGACTAACTTGCAGTCTGGGTGGTGCCTAGTGCCTCAGATCAGTAACTTGTTTATAGGTTTGTTTTGTTCTTTTTTTCCCCTTAAATTTTTACTTTTAAGGTTGGCTTCTTTGCTGTCGGCACATCTTAGTCAGTATCCAATGCTTGTTTAGAGGTGTTACTCAAACACCTTGAACCTGTAGGGTTTTTGTATTTTTCCAATAGATCTCTGTAGTTGAAGAATGCATTCAGTGTTTGACATTTAGCCCTAGCTTATTTGGCTCAGTGGATAGAGCCTCAGCCTGCAGACTGAAGGGTCTTGGGTTCCATTCCAGTCAAGGGCATGGAATTGGTTGCAGGCTCCTCCCTGGCCCGGGCCCTGGTTGGGACACATGGAGGAGGCAACTGATCAATGTCTCTCTCACATCAACATTTCTCTCGGTCTTTTCCTCTCTTTTCCAATCTCTAAAAATCAATGTAAAAACATCCTCAGGTGAGGATGAAAAAAACAAACAAATAAAAAACAAAGTTAGGCATATATAAGTCTCTGGCTGGTTTTACTTTATCCATTTTCAAGGCCTAAAATTCAGTAGCTCATTGGGGCCCCTCCAATCTCTCCTAAGTTTGCACATAGCATTGTGCATGAAGACCTTTTGACAGTGAGCCCATTGGTCCTTAGGCCATGCATGCCCTGCATTCCCAGATGGAACATCTGGATGACAGAGCTGGGGCAGGTGAGAACAGAGCAATGCCACAGTTCCTCACTATATTCACTGAGACTTAGTCTATTTTCTTAAATTCATGTTTCTCATTTATTGCATACTTGTAGCCAATTTCCAGGGTCCTTAAATGATTAGTTTTGACAATTTGTTGAGTTTTGATCATTGCTTTGTGGGAGATAATTTTTCAGTTTTTCAATTTGCCATTTCAGAAGTCTTACATTGTTCCTTCTAAGTTATTCTAGACTAACATTGTCTTTTTCTCTATTTTTTCTTGGTGTGAAATAGATGCATTTTTGACATGTCTCAATTATAATAGAATCCAAACTGTTATCTACATTGTAACACATACACTAACAATAGTGCTTTTTAATAATAAAATACATTTAATATAATCTAATAAAATGTGTTTCCTCCTCACACATCTTAAGTATAGAAACAACCAAACTCCTCTGATAGTCAAATACTTTCACAAATTACTTTTATGTAACTATCCAATTTCTTTTAATAAAAAATGCATAATAATTCTATATAAGCAATATTTACAAGTCAATTCTTTGTTATACTATTTGAAATACTCTCAGAATTGAAACATTGAGACAGATATCAAAATTCTTAGATACAAATTTTAAAAAATGCTCATCAGCCTCTTTATTTATCTAGGAAAAATTTCTTTCTCAAAAATAACATATGAAGCTGAAGAGAACTATGTCTTTAATAATATAATGCATTAATAAAACATTAGGTTTTGCTAATGTGGGTATGGAGAGAACATATTGTGATCTATGGCATATGTTTGATATATACAAACAGGACTGCAGCACAGTTCTGTGTGGAAGTCTATGATTTGTTGACTCAAAAAAACTTTTTTTCATCAAAAAGTCTGCTAGCTACTTTATAAAGACTGTTGTCACCTTGATGTATATGGTGTCAACCAAATTGATTTATACTGTCAATTCTTCCCCAACTTAATTTTTTCTTAAGTTGATTCCTATGCTATTAATCAGAATATATAATATTCAAACTTGTAGATATTAAAGCTGGAATGAGGTCAGTAAATGGCTAAGAATTTTAGAACCAGTACTGTTGTTTAAGCTCACTTTTCCAATTTAATGATGAATTTATTCACTCAGTTACTCAGTCATCTAGTTCTTCATGCCATTCTTTGAATATGTATAACTGACTCAGCTTCTTGTCATTGAGTGCTACGTCCTAGCACTGATGGGCCAACTTCATGAATTTTTATTCTATTGCTTATATCACAGTGAGTAACAACTTTTTTTACAGTTTTTCTGTATATGAGTAGGACTCCTGACATTCATTCTAGTTTTTAATTTAGTAGGATTTGAATTTTTATGCTTAATAAAAGATCATCCTAAAATAAATCTGTTTCCATTGTGAATTGTTATTCATAAAATACAACAAAACCAAAGTCTTGTATTTCTGCGTTAGAATAAAATGCAAATTTTCCATTAAATGAAACATCTTACATTTCCAAAGGCTAAATAAGATGAATTTAGAAAGTTAGTCCAGCCAGTTAATTAGGACATGGGGGAAAGTTCGATATAAGAACATTCTCTGGATGTATTGCATTTTTATTTTATTATGAACAGGACTCATGTTTATTTAATTTGCCAACATGCCCTTTGGTATTTTGTGTTTAGGCTAAAGGCCCGGTGCGGAGTCCATAGGCCTGGCTGGCAATCAGGGCCGATTGGGGCCTGCCGGCTCCGGGTAGGGACAGGAGAAGAAAGGTTGGCCATTAGCCCTGAGGAGGGAGCCGGTCCTCTGCCCCCTTGGGAAAGGAGCCAGGTCTGTTGCCACCCACCTCCAGGTCCCCGTCCCAGCCTGGGGCCCTAAGGCCCCAGTGGGGTTGGAAGTGGAGGCGACAATTGCTGAGCTGGGCTGGGCGCAAAAGGAATGGATCTCAGACATCGATGCTGCCGTCGGTGCCCTGCCACCACATGGTTCCCTGCCTCCCCTCCTCTCCTTCCTTCACTGCATGCCGCCACAGTGGCAGGCAAGTGGCAGGCCAATTGGGGCCTATTGGCAGGCAGGGAAAAAGGGGGAGAGGTATCACAGGAGGTTGACTGGATGCAGGAGGTTGGCTGTGGCAGTACACTGACCACCAGGGGGCAGCCCCTGCATTGAGTGTCTACCCCCTGGTGGTTAGTGCACATCATAGCGACTGGTCAACCAGTCATTCTGGTCGTTCCAATTGTTCAGTTGTAACGGTTGTTTAGGCTTATATATATGTAGATAAGAAATGACTATTGACTATTGGTAATGTTGAGCCAACTACCTCATTCCGTTCCTAAATTGGCATTATATAGTAGCTGGATGGAAATGATCTCACGCTTGCTGACACATTAATAAAGACCAATGATGCAAAAAAAAAAATATCATTTTATCCATACTTCTTTGTTTCTATGTTTGAGACCAATGAGATTAATCATTCCCATGATGCATGTTGCTTTTCCTCTTTGGAATCCACTGTCAACACACTTATAGTGACAAGTACTTCAGCTTCATAACACCCATCTTTATTGGAGCTGAGTTATGACTCAGAAAGAACACAAAATTTAGAGTAATTTTGACCTGGTTCTGGATTTCTACTAATGATGTTTAATGTTTGAGCAGCACTCTAACTCCAGTACATTATGACTTTTTTTTGTCTTGGGAGGAGCATCTTCATACTGGACACATTGCCTCAACAAGCCATGTCCTTATGAACCTTAATGGTCAAGTGCCTGATAATGATTCTTCATTAGTTCCAAAAGCTCAAGACCAAAATCTCAGCATTGAGGTTAAGAACTTAAGCTCTGGAGTTAGAGAGATCTGGGATTTAGTCATAAATGTTCCATCTAGAAGATGTATTAACTTGAGCACATTACTTAAACTTCACCTAAGGTTTTTACTCTCTAAAATGAAGATATTAACCACTTTTTATTGAGTTGCTGTACAGATTAAATGTGATAACAGTTTATATCATCATGTTAACCTTCATGTTTGCTCAACTATTACACAGTAGTATTTTACTTATAGTAATCAAAATCCTGTCTTGCTCTTAGCTTCAAGTTCTCTCTTGACACAACAAATCATGGGATTCAGCCCCTGTATACAAGTAGTACTTTGATCCCATGCCTCATTTTCATTTATTTCTCCATAAAAGTATGATCCTACCTTACCTTCCTGGTGATACTAAAGAATCCAGTTCTACTTCACTGGGCCCTCACAGATGCTACTCCTGAGTCTTCTTTGATGCATATAAACCAGTATCTCAGAGTTTGCTACCAGTGGAAAGAACCTAAAATAGTCTCCATCTCTTTGGTTGAATCCCTACTAATTCTTTCATAAACATTACCTATTTTCTCAGGCACATATTTATTATTATTGATATTTATTACTGACTTATTACTTAAAAACAGACCCTGTGTTTCAGGACATCTATCAATAGAGACATCTATTATCAATCATTCTTAGTATTTGTTCAAGACTTAGGACCCACCACCTCTCCACCTCCTCTTTCCCTTGCCACCCCAGTGCCAATGCCACTGGTCACCCCAGATGTTCTGTGCCACCCCCTGGTGGTCAGTGCACATCATAGCACGTGATTAAACTTCCAGTATTCTAGTCAAACTCCCAAGGGGAAAATTTGCATATTAGCCTTTTATTAAATAGGATAACACTATTGAAAGGATCTTTAAACATACTTCTGGAGGCTTGTAAATGATATTATCAAAGTTATTCCCAACCAGCATGGCTCACTGGTTCAGCATCAACCTATCAACCAGGTCAGGGTTCATTTCCTGGTTAGGGCACATGCCCTGGTTCTGAGCTCGATCCCAAGTGTGGGGCATGCAGGAGGCAGCAGATCCATGACTCTCTCATCATGGATGTTTCTATTTCTCTCCCTCTCCCTTCTTCCCTGAAATCAATAAAAAAAATTTTAAAAAAGACTTACGACCCAAACATTGTTCTAGATGATTTACAAATATATTACCCAATTTCAGTCCCATGACAACTCTTTGAGGTGGTAGTGATCATTATCCTCATTTTTCAGATGAGGATAGGAAGGCACAGTTAGTGGAAGAGCCATGATTTACAATTTAAAGCTTACCCCTCTGACTCCCAAAGTCATACTCTTCACCATCCTATATCCCTGCAGCCATTAAGCTGATTGCCTCAATCTCTAGATTCCTACAGATTTCCCGTTTCCACACACCTTGAGTCTTTCTCACATTTCCAGCTGAAATGCTCTTCAAAGTATAATTAATACTTATTGGCTACTTTGCAAAATCTGGTTGAGACTGGCAATCTATCTCACTTGCCTTCTTCCCCTTCAATCTCCTGATGTTCCACAGTTATGGGTCTCTTCTGAGATCACTTCCTTAGCAAATAACTTGCACACAATCTTTCTCTCAGGCTCTGCTTCTGTAAACACAGGCTAAGCACAAGGTGTAAATTATTAGAGAGAAATGTTGAGGGACATTAAAGGACACCAATCTCTGAATTGTGATGTTCCTCTTAGAAAGTAAAAGTATCTCTAAAGATGAAGATATTGGGGGTGGGGGTGGGGAGCATATGTGGTATAGGAAGAAAGTGAACAAAAAATGACACTGTGGGAGAAACTCAATAGAAGCAAATCAATAATTGCTGAACATTTGCTAAAGCTCACATGAGGTTAAATATTATGTGTATAATAGAGGTCACCTAATTTTGAAATTATATTTACTATGCTCAATAGCTTGATAAAATGTTTCAAAACAGAAAAAAAAATCTTAATCGGCATCTTGAAGGCATATCAATAGGGAGATTTCTGTTTCTCAAAATATCTTAAAGATAAAATTTCTTCACATACACTATTTTTATTGCATTTTCTTTGAAGAAAAAAATAAAAGTGGAAAAGGCCAAAGAATATTCAAGCAATACTGTACCAACTTGTTTGATTGAAAAGGATGGTTTGGATAGGAAAATGTCAGTAGAAAAAGATAGAAAATGAGGGTGTTCCCTGATCCCAGGTGGTCATGGATGTCCACTTTTGAATATTCCTTAGGCTTTTATAAATTTTGTTTCAGTGTGGAAGAGACAATGAAGAAGGAAGATTAATCACAGGCTGTGTAGTTTTAGGAATAATGGTTAAATGACCTCTTCAGTGGAAAATAAGAAAGGCCTCCCTTATGCCGATACTATTTGGCTGAGAAAAAAAAAGAGGGTTATATTTTGAAGAAAGAAAAATATCAAATTAAGCAAAAATCCTAATTAAACATATGTGCTTACTTAGCGTTAACAGATATTACTGAACACCTCAATGAGAAGGTTACTAGGAGTAAAATAAATTACCAGAGATTTTTTTAATCAAGGCTATTATAACCTAATTAAGGATTGAAAGAAAGCCTATAAATATAAATATTAAATTACATTTTTTATAAGAGTTTTGCCCCTTCACTATGCTTTTCTTCCCCATCCTCTTTCTGCTGAGGGTTTTTCCTAAGAGTGTTTCCTTGGTAAACCACTTACACACAATCCTCATCTCAGGCTTTGCTGTGGCAAACACAAGCTTAATTATTAGGGAAACACTTTAAGGGAAAATAATAAAAATTAATTGTGAAGAAAATATCAGACATAATAAGATTTCAACCATAAATATTTCAAAGAGATAATGGAACACCCTTATCACAGCTAAGATAAAATTAACAATTATTCTTTAATAACATCAACTATCGAATGTATTCTAATTTCCATTGTCTCATGCTTATTAGTTTTTACTCATTGAAATCAGAGTCCACATCGTATCCACACAATGTAACTGGCTGATGTTTCTTTGAGACTCTTTTCTAAGTTCCACCTAATTTATTTATTCCTGTGATTGATTTGTTGAAGATACCGGGTTGTTTGTCCTGTACGTTTCCCACAGTCTGCATTTTGTTGATTACATTTCCATGGTGCAAATGAATCTTTGCTCTGTAAATTGGTAGCTGTTTATAGAAGCTTGATGAGATTCAGTTCTGTTTCTTCTGGCAGTTCTGCTTCTTTGGTAGGTGGTATTTCTTCCATCAGGAAACAAAGTGTCTGATTGTCTCTCTTTGTGTATTAACAGTTGATGATCAGGGCCTAGGTTCACCAGTTCAAATAGAATTTCAAAACAACCATTCCAAATTTGATAAGGTCGTCTTTATTAATCAGGTAAAAATTGTATGAAGAGAAATTTCCCTTCATCTAATATGTGGTTTATTAGTTTATAGCACCAAAAGGCCAATGTAAATGCCCGATTCTTCATTTACCTATTTCAAAATAATTAGCTTGTTCCCAGTATCTCCCAGTGATGACCAGTATGTTTTCTTTGCTGATTTTGTTTCACTATGAATGCATGAATATAATCATATTTCATGTGTTTCACTCGATGGCACTTATTGTTATTAATGTTTTAATATTTGGAAAATGGGACCTTCTTCAAACAGACTCTCAAGTACTTTTTGCTAGCTTGCTTAATTTCTTTTTTTTAATCCATTTACAGAATGTTTTACTAAATTCCATAATTACAATAAAAAGTGCAACTTAACAAACTTGGACATGAACATGAAGTGACTCTTAGCGATCAAACAAGTCAACTGGTGGCAGCAGAGGTACACAGGCTTCTAAGGAGCAGAGCACTTCCTCCAGGGCTCACTAGGGCATCACTAAATTTCGCTGAGGGGCAGGGCAATGTCTGCTAACCTGCTGACTCTTAAGTGATGTTCCAGGTACATTTCCTGTCCCAGACTTGGAATTACCTATTTGTGTAAGAAGCCTAGGCTCTCTTCCCCAGGTCTATTTTGACCTTTAAACACTTTCATATGTTGCTTCCATCCTCCTCAAAATTAAAAATCTACTTATAAAGGTGTCCAATGACCCTATAGCTGTTAAGCCAGTGGTTCACTCTTAGTCATTCTCTGGGATTTCTCTAAAATTTCCTTTTCTTTTGGTACCTCTTAATGTTGACACTCCTCTTTTCTCTCTCTATCTCCTTCTCTCCTTCTGTCCCTTCCCATCCTATTTTTTTTTCACTGTTGTGTTGTTGTTTTTTTGTCTGTGTGTTTTCTTTTTGTTTTGTTACTTTTTCTCTTCTAGCTCATTAAACGTAAGTGATATATATTTATTAATGTATATTTTATATATACATACGTTGGTGTCTCTGGATATTAAAGGGATGGCCTAATTGTATGAGTCATTCCTTTAACAAACAAATATTAATAACTAGAGGCTCAATACACAAAATTCGTGCAAGGGGCTTGACCCTCACAGCTGCAGTAGCTTGCCTCAGCCCTCACAGACCTGCCTTCGTCCAGAAGGTCATCCAGAAGTGCTGCGACCTTTGTGCCGGGATCAGAATCTGCAGGAGGGGCTGATGCACAAATGAAAATGATATACAAGAAATATGAATTTAGAAGGCATTGGGGGCCAGGTGGAGCCTCTTTCTTGAAGAGACACACAGACTTCTGGCCTGGTCCACCTTTTATTTACTTGAATATACATTTGCCCTTTAGCAATGCATACAGGCATACCAAAGGTAAAGTTTGGTAAACAGTAAAAGGATTATCAGGTTAGGGAATTGCTTTGAGCCACCACTATCTCAACACTTGGTGCTTAGTGTCATCTCTGCTAACTCCCAAGGTCCATCAGCCCTCTGTGTTCCTTGGTGCACTGACAGTATTGGCAAGCAGTGGCTTCCTGCATGGAAAAACATCCAGGAGGTCGTTTGGCTGTTTGGAATAATTAGCATATTATGCTTTTATTATTATAGTATGTTACATGTCAGATAACTTTAGGTGCTAGAGTAAATCAATGAATAAAACAGACAGAGCTATGTTTAAGTGTCAGGAGATGGAGAAGTAAACAAAATAAACACACACACACACACGTATGTATACATTTGAAGTAGATAATTGCTATACAGATCATTTTAATTGGAGAGATGGATTTCAAGTACCCATAAGAGCTGTAGTTATAGCAGACAAAGCCAAAAAGGCCTCTCT
Source organism: Murina feae (assembly GCA_004026665.1). Classification (NCBI taxonomy): domain Eukaryota; kingdom Metazoa; phylum Chordata; class Mammalia; order Chiroptera; family Vespertilionidae; genus Murina; species Murina feae. The sequence goes on from PVJC01009934.1 coordinate 22,170, forward strand.
AAAAAGCTAACACAACCCGAGCCCTGAGTAGGTATAATATAGCTCACTAGGTGGAGCGTGCCAGGAGGGAGTTTCTATGGAAAGTAATAGATGCTCCCCTATGTTCATTACAATGCTATTTATAACGACCAAGATTTGGAAGGAGCCCAGTGACCAATCAGTCAATGAGTAGATAAAAAATGCTGTGGTACATTTACACAATTGAATATTATTGGGCCATAAAAAAGAAGGAAACCTTACCTTTTGTGACAACATGGATAGACCTGAAGAGTATTGTGCTGAGTGAAATAAGCCAGTCAGAAAAAAACAAATACCATATGATCTCACTTATTATGTGCAATTTAATGAACAAAATAAACAAAAAGAACCAGACTCATAGATACAGTAAATAGACTGACAATTGTCAGATGGAAGGGGGTTGGGGGCGCTGGGTGAAAAAGCTGGAAGAATTAATTTAAAAAACAACAACAACAAAACAAAAAAACAAACAGAAAAACCTCATAGACACAGACAATAATGTGATAACTGAGGAAAAGGAAGATGGGAGCAGGTAAAAGAAGGTAAAGGGGGGATAAATGATGATGTAAGGAGACAACTTGGGATGATGGACACAATACAATATACAGATGATGTATTATAGAACTATACACTTGAAACCTATGTAATTTTATTAACCAATGTTACCCCAATAAATTCAATAAAAATTTAAAAAGCAATAATATTTTTTAAAAGAAAAGAAAGTGATTCCATATGGTTCTCTATCATCAATTCCTAACTCAGCTGGTCAGGGTGGGTAGTCATGCGCCAGGCATATCACTTCTTTACTAAAAGGCTTATCTTTGCCTTAAGCAAGCCATGACCATTGTTTCTGTGCATCTAGGAGAACACACCTTTGAAATGCCCCCATTGAGACCCTTCATTCTAAAGAGTTCAAGAGAGCACAAAATCCTAACTATCCTGTAATCCAATCTCTGTCTTGTATTCTCCCACCTTCATGTACTACTCTTCCTTACATTTCCTCTTGAAAGTCACATGCAGAAAATAAACTGCAAACTGATTTCTCTCAGTCTGTTGAGATCTTACCTCCAGACATTTTCTCTTTAGTCCATAGAGGGAGCACCAAGGGCCAAGGCCCCGAAGAAGATGTGTGCCTCATGTGTTGGAGACAAAGTGAGGAGCCACCTGTGGCTGGAGGGAAATGGACGCAGGGGAGGGGTGTCGAATTTAAGGTCAACACAGGAACAAGTGGGGGAAGCAGAACATACAGCAACTTGTAAGCCATGAGAACTTTGGCTTTTACTGAGTACATGAGAACTGTTTGAGGTTGTTCAGCAGAGGAATGATGTAATGTAACTTCACAAATTGAAAGGATCTCTTGAGCGGGTATGTGGCAAGCAGACTGTAAAGGGGCAAGAGGAGTAGCTGGGAGGGGTTGTTAGGAAGTTAGTGCAATAAGCTTTGCCAAAGACTTGAGCATGAGCAGTGCTGGTGGTAAGAAGTGGATAGATTTGCCTAATTGAGAACCCATTCCCTGCCAACACCAGCATCTGGCACATTGCCCCGATGTGCCACTGGGAGCCAATTACATTGTGTTCAGGAGGCACTGCCTTTTAGATGCATTTTATTCTTTGCAATTAACCCATTCTTGCTGGTCACCACACTGCATCCATCCTTTCAACACAGAGTACACGGTACTTCTTATGCCATAAGCACACTGCAGCCCACAGGAATAACTCCTTTCTGTAGCTCAGCTACACTATAGCCAACCAGCTTATCTTCCTTATTTACACTCACAATTCTCCATTCACCTGTCCTCCTCACATTCCCTCAAAACTCAGTAACTTCTGCCATCATTTATTTTTCATCTTCCATATTTCCAATTTGTTTCTGTGTTGAGCTTTGCACTAGAACCTACCAAATTAGTCATTATCACTCATCCAACCATCTCATTCTGGACTTCAGACAAAGTGATTCACAATTAGACAAAAGTTCATGTACACAGCACAAGTTATGTGATGGATAGCAAGGTCATTGTTGACCTTTATTGTTACAATACCCTTCACCTTGATTTTAGAGTCCTGGAATTGGACCAGTCCTGAATTCTAGAAAATAATTACCTGAAGAGGAAAACCAAACTAATAAACCAACAAAGGCTTGTTGCCCTAAGACGATTGCTATAGGGTGCAAAAGCATCTATTACCACCCAGTAATGAACCACACCCACTGAAAGTAATAAGAAAAAGAATTTTAAAAAAAGATTGAATTAGAAGTTGTTAAGAATACCTTTTATCTGAAGTTCATAGTACACTGACATCTTAAATAAATGAACAAGTCTATAAAACCAGTAATAAAACAATCATAGATACATACTTACATATACTCATATGTTCAGGTAAATGATACCAACTCTAGTCATTGAAAAGCCCATACTCAAGAGCCCATACCAACTACCATCAGTCGCTTCTATCTCTAATATAGACAGACTGAAAGCCAGGGCTCTTGCCTACCTCAAGCTCATGTCTAAAGTCCATAAATCTTGAAAATTGATGTTCTCAGCTTCAGAAAACCCAGATCCATACTTATTTTATGTTTTCCCCATTTTCCTGATTACAAACACATGAGGTGTGAAAGAATGAAAAATCTTGAGAGCCCAGCAAGCCAGGAGTCAAGCATGAACAAGCAAAAGAGAGAACTCCTTGTTTAGGAGATTAAATAACCCAAATTTCTCGCCCGTGCAGTGATCAACTTACTCTGGCCAATGACCTGTTCCCAGGTGTCACTGACAGATGAGCACCTCCCCTATTTCACCTAGATTTTATTGGGCATGTGCACCTTTCCACAGTGATCTGTGGAGAATAGTCTGTGGAGTGTTAAATAGCAACTGGCTGGCAAAGCTGCAGGAATGGCATGCTTTCTACCCTATACCCCTTTCTAGTTGACGATAACTAGGTTAAATTACAGCAGTACCAAGATCATCAGATAAATATTCAAATAACATATTGCCATGCGATGACATTGATCACACTTTAATGATGTTATTTGTTTAATATTTATCATTACTACTAAGCTTTACGCTAATTAAAAACGCAATGCATTTCCTCTCTTTGCTACTCTCACCTGTGCTTGGTCCAGTTTTCAGCACATAACAAGTGCTCAATCAGGATTTGACGATTGAATGGAGAGCTTTGAAAAGAAAGGGGAGTAAGCACCACTTCCCCTGGTCTTCCAGTGAACCATGCCACCAACACACACACACACACACACACACACACACACACACAGAGTTCATTAAAGAAAAAGTTAGCCTTTGGTGACATAAAAGGATTAAGAGTCTTTTATACCTAAGCTATTTCTACTTTCTGTATATTTAGATCAGAAATGGTAGTAAATTTTGACACAGTTATGGGTGAAGAATAGGGATGCTACTTATGCCAACATGCACTTAAAATATCAATATCACAGAGCCTCTCTGACATTTTTCCTGATGGATGTACTTTGGAGAGTTAGGAAATACAATGCAGAAGAATTTATAACCCAAGCTCTATTTACTGAGAAAGCCCCCCACCCTTTATTGGCATGGCGTTACATTTGCTGACATTGCTTAATATATGCATACTTATATGTAAGTGTCTTTTGCTACCCTCTTTTCACTGACAGAATTGTGACATGATCATAAAATACCAAACCTGGACAGCAGACAGGAAAAAGTTTGTTAAGAGACAATGGTCTACTTGACTTGTACAAAGACACATTTATTAATTCTACCTATTCTGCATTTTAAGTATAATATATACATGCTGAATAGCAAACGTACAGAATAAAAGAAAATGCTGTTGGTGTGGTATCATTGTTAAGAAATATATTTGGTCTTTGTGCCAGGTTCCTCGCTCCTCGCACAAAGCTCCTTGAGTCCCTGGAACTGCCTGAGTGACTGTTAGTCACAATGAGCCCCTTTCAATCACACCTGAGTTTACCCTAATGCATGACTGTGGCAGGACAATGACAGCCTCAGGATAGGGCTACTTGCCAGAAAGACCAAATAATTACAGAGCTGGAACTTTCAGCCCCACCCACAGGCCTCCTCAGAAAAAGGCAGTGGGCTAGAGATTAAAGATCTGTAGAAACTCTCCTAACAAGGGAAATTTGTGAACCTCAGGGTCAGTAAACGCGTCCATAAGTCCCAGTTCCCTAAAGAGAGAAGGTCCTGTGCTCAGTTCCCTTCTGGACCTCAGGCTATGTACCTCTTGATCTGATAGATTTTTTGTGTCCTTTACCACAGCCTTCACAATAAACTGGTAAGTGTAAATAGATGCTCCTATACATTCTGTGAACCAGATCAAATTAATTGACTCCAAGGAGGGGTGTGGCGGGAACCTCTGATATACAGCAATCGGTTAGAAGCTCAGGTAATAACTTAAACTTGCAATTGGTGTCTAAAGTGGGAGCAGTCTTGTGGGACTGAGCCCATCAATCCCACAAGTGGCTATGACACTCTCTTTATATGGACAGAGTCAGAATTCAATTGAATCTGTGGGGCACCCAACCAGCGTCTGTTGAGAACTAGAGGATTACCTGCTGCTGTTGGAAAACACACAACAGAGGTAGCTGTGCCCCATGGGACTGATAAGATCTATGTAGGTTATTAAGAAGTTTATCGAACACCATGCTTATAATACCATATAAAATAATGGTTGTAATATATTATTCATTTTTCTATGAGTCAAGCACATTTTATGTAATACTGTATAGAATAGCGTATAATATAATTCTCATTTTCCAGATGAGTAGTCTAAGCTTAAATACTTTAAAATCTTTCCCTAAGTTACACAGCTAGGGTGTGAACAAGCTGGTACACAACCACATGTTCACTGGACTCCAGTGTCCAGGCTCTGAAGCAGTCCCATGGTGATGAAAGCAGGCACTGTCGTAAATCTAGCCCAAAGTAACCTCATGGAGTGCTCTGATCATCAGTTCCCAACTGGGTAGGCCAGAGTAAGCAGTCACACCTCAGGACTAGCAGGTCTTCAGGAAAAAGTTTATCTTGTCTTAAGCAAGCCCTGTCCATTGTTTCTGTGCAATTAGGTTAACACACCTGTGGTGTATGGGACCATGTTCCAACCAGCTGAGCCATCTGGCCAAGGCTATGGTTAACACACTTTTGAAAGGTCTTTTTCAATCACCTGTGAAGTGCAACTACCCTGTAGAAAGCACAAGATCTTGTCAACTTTCCTATAATCCAGTTCTCACTTGGCTTTACCACCTTCGTGTCCTCACCCTTTAATTTCCATAAGCATAAAAGAAGCGGAAAAACTGTCATTCAGGGGAGCATTTGAGATCTTGCTTCCTGGCATTGTCGACAATGTGGCTCAAATAAAGTCTTATAAAAATTATAGGTTTGGACGTTCTTATGTTGACACCATCATTATGAAATTTCTGCTATACACACGTACAGTTTCCTACACTTTTCCTGTTCTCTCAACTCTTGTAAAACTTTTTCTTTGTAATTAAATCTCCAAAAATTTTCCTCTAAATGATTGAGAGGAATAAAGGGAATCAGGCCAGTCTGTTCTTATGCTTGTATGTTAAAAGAAGTAAATTCCCTAATCCTAACACCTAACATCTCTAAGTGTAGACAATGTTCACTGTAACGGGATTTTAAAGCTCATGGAATAGCTTCTACACTTTCTAAGTTCTCGTGGTTCATCTGGGTTATAGGTCTAGCTCTGGCCAGTGCACTGTGCATGGAAGTCACCATCATTTTGAGGCACTAACCCGCTAGCTCTCTCCTCTCCTCATTAAGTAACCCTGGACACCATCCATCAAGATGGCAGAGTCAGAAAATGGAAGGATAATTAATCCCCAAGTAAATACTTAGAGAGTTTACCTGGAAATCCACTGAAACTGCAGCAGACTTTGTATAGACGGAAATAAACTTTGGTTCATTCAGTTTCATCTGATTAAATCAGACGCAGGGAAGGGCCAATACATTTTTAGTGACAGATCCAAAATCTTGAAGTTCAAGTGAATTAGTATGGTTTTAAGTTTGGCTAATGGAAAAATCTTACTATAAATTACTTTAACAGAAGGAACTTTTTATCTCCTATACAAATATATTTTGGAGGTGGGTTATTCTAGGACAGAAGCTCTGCAATGTGTTTACAATATGCCTACAGCAGCTCCAAGCAACACACTATGAGCTCTAATATCCAAGGTCAGGTAGGGATGTGTTCCATTCTCATGTCTCAGTTTCCTGTTATCATCCTCTCATCCCTATCTCCCTACCCACCAACCCCTCCCCCCAAAAAAACACCCTACAACCTTTACTTCTATTGTCCAGTGTTGAATCAAAATCTCCTGCCTAAACCTATTACTGCAATTAAGTTGACTTTACGGGGATTGGTTCTCTAGTCTAATCAACACTCATTACCCAGCGCTAAGATATCCCATGAAACAGAAGGTGCCCTATGTATAAAAAAGGTATGCATGTTATTAATGTCTGTTTTTTTCTTTTTTCTCTTGTTAATCTGTCTTTTATTACAGGGGGAAGCTCAGCTAAGAATCCAGAAAGATAGAGGAAAAATTATATTCCGCCCTATCACACCAAATTTCAAATAAATGTTAAGTTCAAAATATAGCTAATATTAATTTCTCTGTGTTCTTTTAATTTTCAGCTGATCAAAACTTTTCCAGTAGCTCCAAGTGTTATTATTAAATTTATTAACTGTAAAAAATTTAGTAATAACAAAATGTTTCATTATTGCTAAACTAACAATAAAAATTTGTCATAAATACTCAACTATTAATTTCATTTCTTTTTCAAATCACCAATTGGTTCCACTATTGGGTTGCCATTATTTTTCGTTTTTATATTTAACTTAAAACCACTAATATCGGTGTCATGTAGAGAATACCAAGTTTGAAAATAGTAACTTTTGATTATTAGAGCATGTGGCTCTTTTTAGGCAAGGACCAATTTAGGATGAAAGATGGCTTCTCCTCACTCTCCAATAGCCTGCCACGTTCAGCCAACTTGACCGAAGAAGGCTATTTTGCATTTAAGAAAAATAATGTTTGTTTCCTGTAAACTTGAGTCCAAGTACATATTAAGACCCTGGAAAGAGAAGCTCGACTACGGAAACATCATAATTGGGAAGGTGGATCAGGAACTAAAAAAAAGTAATTTGTCTTCTGGCTCCAAACTGTGTCATTTTCAGAAGTGACTTCTAAGAGAATCCACCCTAAAAGCCCCAATGTGTATGCTTTTGAAGAATTTGTATGAGACTCTCCACCTCTCCGAAGCATGAATTTAAACGACCAGTGCTGCGCGCACGCAGGCTCAGGTGCGTTTTTGGCTCGGTCACTGGAGCGAGGAGTTGAATCAAGTGTGAAATGAAAACCGGCCCTGAGGCGCCCAGGGAGTTCAGAGAGGCCTGTGCCGTCCTCTCCGCAAGGCTGGTCCCCAAGATGCGGGGACTCACACGGGTGTAGAATGATCGCTCCCCGGATCCCAGAGCCCAGAGGGGGCAGACCAGGGCTTTAATGAGCTGTTTTATGCCCGTCCTTGTCTTAGTCCATCTTTCTTATCTCCCCGGCTACTAGGAGTTGTAACAATTAATAGCCTCTATTTCACAGTGAAGGGTGAAGGTGAGAGAATTACCTGAACCACTGGAGCTGAATGATTCAACTTTACCTCCATTTTCAAGAGACATTAAGAAGGAAAACAAGAAGCAGCAGCAGTTGGGGGGAGGAGTGGGCCTTTGCAAATACTAACTGCAGTCCTTTACCTCAGTTTTCTATAGAGACCTAAGGCCTGCATTTCAAAGTATTTCATCCTGATTTCTGCCTTGGCAAAATAAACTAAAATAAAACAGTAATAAAATACACACCCATAGGCACACACTCTATACACAGCAACACTAATCAAATTCAGCTACGCACAGTGAGGGAGATAAGGAAAACATGATGCAAGTGTCTGAGCTGCTTATAACACGTTGAGATCTTGGAACGTTTTCCAGGACTGACTGCCTGGAGGGAAAGGGCTTTGAGAAGCAGCAAGCAGCCATAGTAGGCAAACCAACCAAAGTAACTGAATTCGGTGTGACTGCTCTGCTCGCTTTCAGAACCTCACTTCATGAGATCTGACTCGCAAGAGTAATGGGAGTGACTAATACACGTTAGTTTCAGTGTTTCCCCCAAATAGAACACAGGCTATCACACAGGATTCTCCTTGGTGCACAGATGATCTGATTTCTAACTCTGAGAGGCACACGTTTGTTTCTGTGTGTATTTGGGAAAAATATAACTCAGGCTCCAACATATCAGGAGACAAAGTCAGGAAGGGTACCATTTGCCAAGACATGTGAAAGCGGCACCTGAATGACAAATTTGGGAAACACTCAACCAGTGATGGGAAGGGCTTCCAGGGCTTTAAGCAGATGAGTATTGACAGTTTCCTTTATGTTTCTGTGAGACAGTGACAGATGCAGCATTCCTTGCCAGGGTTTCCCTGCCTATAGTCTGAACACTGCAAGCAGCTTCCTCCACGGATAATAACCCTGATCTCATGTCATTCTATTTACCACTGCTGTCATCATAATAGCTACCATTTTTCAAATGTTTACAATGTGCACTGCACTGGATTAAATGCTTTAATGCACTACTTCACTGAATCCTTGAGACAACTCTGACGTAGACAATATAATTATTCCCAATTTTCCAGATGAAGAAACTGACACTTTTAGAGATGCTACTTTTTTAATCTGACTGGTCTTAGCAGACAATTTTGTATTCTGCAATGTCCACCTCCTTATTGGTGGTTTTTACATATCAATAATAAAAATAAGCCCTGGCCGGTGTGGCTCAGTTGGTTGGAGCACTGTTCTATAGACCAAAAGGTGGCAGGCTTGATTCCCAGTCAGGGTACATACTCAGGTTGTGGGTTTGATGCCAGTGGGGGTGAGTATGAGAGGTAACTGATTGCCTCTCTCTCCCTTTTCCTCTGTTCTAAGATCAATTAAAAACATTACTAATATAAATAAGAATATTATAATAATGGTGAACATTTATCGGCCACACACTATGTTTAGGTTACATAGATTGTCTTTTTTATACTCACAAAATCTCCTAACATAAACACTAATATATTCACTCTACAGATTAAGAAAAGGAAGTAAAAGAGGAATGAAATAAGTTCTCTGGTGTTATGCAGCTACAGGTGGGAAGAATTTGGTTTGATAACAGACTGTCCAAACCCCCAGTGCATTGTTAAGGAAGTTGCACATGCCAATTCAGGCTGTAGGAGAGGACAAAGGACAGTGCACCAGAAACAGGGTAAATCAGTTGTACTCCTCAGTGGACAGTAGCCTGTGAGGCTTGGACACACTTGTGAAGCTCAGCAATCTGTGTTCCTGTTTTAGGTGTCTATCAATGCCCTAGAGTTGAAAGTTTCAAAGAGCTTCTTGGCAAAGTTGACTTCAGTGTTCTAAGAAATTCTAAAGTGATGGTAGGCTTTGTTTCACTAGCTCTAAAGACAACTTGCTTAATGAACTAAACTCTTCAATTACAAAAGACCTAGATGCCAAATTATGTTCACAATGTCCTTTATTAAAAAAGTTCCATTCTCAGATCCAGCCTTCAGTTTAATCCCATGAATGTAAACAAGAACTGACATAATTAAATCTTCTTAAATCCAATTTATTAATATAGTTCCAAAGCAATATAGATTTTTTTTGGTAAAGTGTTTTCCAAAGCCCTTCTTGTCTAAAGTACTTAATATTTTATCCCTAAATTTTCTATGTTATTAACTTATGGTAAGAAGATTCAAAATATTGAACATGTAACGTTTGTGATGAATTTATCATGGTACTATAAGATAGTTAATATCTAGTTTAAACATTTCAAAGGTTAAAGAGGGCAACCTAAGTCAATTGCAGGTGTGTTCTTTGCATGGTCATGTTCTACTTACACAGTGTTATAAAAGGCACCGTTTATTTCAAGTAAACCAACCGGTAATACAATCTCTATCTTCACTTCTGTAGCTGGGCTATTTCTATATTTCATGAACAATAAGACCTGATATAAGTAATGACTTTTTAATTATTAAATACACAAAACTACAGTGATTAAAAACTAATAAAAGTCATTAAAAGTAACTAGATTGCTTTTAGTCTATGGGAAAATGGCATTGTCAGCTGACAAAACAGAATGCAATTTCTTTCATTGAAGGCTTCAAGCAACCTGGCTACCGTTTACCTGAGGCTGATTGGAAATCTGTTAGAGAAAATCTGATCCGCTCAATTGCTTAAAATGGTTGTTACACAGAAAAGTCCTAAAGAATAGATGATATATTGACTTATTTAGCAAATGCACATTAACTGAACTTCCAGGAAACTAATGATAATGAGATACACAAATAGGCACTATACTATTTATAACGAGAAGAATGATCATACTAACACTTAATAGAAAGCCAGACACTGTGTTACCCATGCTTTTCCTGACTTCAATTTCACAACAGCTCAAGGGACAAGATGTAATTAATAACCCATTTGAAAGATGAGAAAACTAAGGCTAAGAAAGTTCATGTTTTTGTTCAATATTATCCAGCTAGTAAGTACAAGAGCCAGGATTCCAACTCAGACCTGCCTGCTGCTTCGGCCTGTTCCCTGACCCACTTTGCTTTGCTTTTCGGGTGGCAAAATGGAAGGCCTGGTGAGGATGCAGTAGCAGAAAATATGATCCTTCCACAAATTTTGCACCAGTGATAGCGTAGCCACACATGGACGACGTGAGAAAAGATCCAAATTTACTCTTATTTAGGTATGGACAGGAGAGTGCACACAGGATAACAGCAGTTTAGCACAACACTTCCTTGTTCTCAGTTCTTTGACATGGTAGCATTTGGACAGAAGGAGGATGGGGAACCAGTTTTAGCTCTGGGAAGAGTCTAAAACATACATTGTTGAAGACATATGTTTTCTTAAAAGTCTAAAACAAGATAGCCTTCAGAGTTAAAAGAATATCCAGCTGTAGCCAGTTTGGCTCAGTGGATAGAGCATTGGCCTGCAGGCAGAAGGGTCTCAGGTTCCATCTGGTTAAGGGCGTATGCCAGGGTTATGGGCTTGATCCCCAATAGTGGACATGCAGGAGGCAGCCAATCAACAATTCTCTCTCATCATTGATGTTTCTATCTCGCCCCTTCTCCCTTACTCTCTGAAATCAATAAAACTATATTTTTTAAAAAAGAAATACTGAGCGAGAAAGAGAGGGAGGAAGAGAGAGAGAGAGAGAGAGAGAGAGAGAGAGAGAGAGAATCTCCGTGTACAATATCTCATGGACTCCTTACTTTATTCCTGGAGGGCAGGTAAGCTGAAGATTACCATTTCTATTTTAAATATGACTTTGTGAGGCTCAGTGAGGCCCAAGTAGTGGAGGTGCTGTGACAGAAGCTGAGCTTTTCTGTTGATTAGCGCTTTTTCTAGAACATATTTTATCATCCAGGTGACAGAATAAACCTGTTATACATGGTAAGGGGTCACATGTGAGGATGGGTGGGTAAGGAAACAAAATCTAGAAAGCTATTTTTGATGGGAATAGAGGGAGATCAATGAATGTAGTCACATAGGCTTTAAAGAAGACATTTATGAGTTTGAATGCAATTGAGGTGGCAAGGGGGACGCAGTGTGGTTTGGGAAGAGAATAGACAGTGTCCCATAGCAAGCTTGGGAGTCAGGCAAACCTGGGGTAAGTATGGGAAGCTATTTAACTCTCCAGCCATGAGTTGCCTCATCTTTAAGGTGAGAATATGAATTCCTCCATCACGAGTTTCTGTGGTGACAAAAAGGATAACAGTGGTCATATATGTGAGATGCACACAGCAAGCTCTCCATGAAGAGCAGTGGTTGCGATTATAACAGTTTAATAAAGTGAAACAGAAACTTTCTTTGAAGCTGGTTAACCTGGAAGCAATGTGGAACAGAACAGTGCGTGCTTGATTGAGGGGGGATGAATGTGGCATCATTTTACCATATAAAATTCTACTCTTCTCTATAAGCTCCTTAACTGGTTTCCCGTTATATTTGTGTTAAAATAACCAAACAAGAAGGCATTAAACTGAGGTGACTCCATGCCTTAGTCACCTACATAAGCAAACCAAAACCAAAGCCAGAGTCAATTCCTATAAATGTCTCAAGGTGAAAAAGAAAACCAATCACAAACAGCCAGGCAGGCTTTCCCAAATAATGTAATAACTTAAGTCACAGCCAGTCAAAACCATGTCCTTGCTTTGCTTCCCCATTTTCTCTATAAAACCCTTGCCCCTGGTCCTGGCCCTGGCCCAGTAGCTCAGTTGGTTGGAGTGTTGTCCACACATGCCAAGATGGCAGTTCAGTTCCTGATCAGGACACATACAAGAATCAAACCCATGAACGCATGAATAAGTGGAACAACAAATCAATGTTTCTCTCTCTCAAAATCACCGAAAAAAATACAAGTAAAAACACCTTGCCCCCAGTGGGTGAAGTGCTCCTAACCACATCCAATTTGGCATTGCTCCATTGGAATCCATGTTCATCAAAGTAAGTTCTTCAAAATTCATGTCTCAGTTCATCTTTTAACACTTAGAATGAGATTTTAACTATACAGCTTATCCTACAAATACCCACCTAATATGGCGTCTGCATTCCCCTCTAGAATTATGGCTGGAGGATTTCTCCTGCTCCCTGATCACCAGTCACACTGGGGCTTATTTTTTGCTCTTCCATCTAACTGGAATGTTCTTTCCCCCACTCCTCACCTGGTCCCAACGTAAGTGTTACTTCTTTATTTTTGTGTGTGAACTTTTGTTGTTCTCACTAATTAATTATTCAATTCTGTAATTATATGCATATTTGTATTCAAGAAATTGAATTATTGACAGGAAAGAGGGAAGCATCAGTTGTCATGAACTACGCTTCTCTGAAGCTCTGACTGAGTGCTCTATGGATAGAAGAAAGGAGGACATTATGAGACCTGCTGAGGGCAATGAACCGTCTACATAACACTTCAAGTTACCAATACAAGAGCTGCCAGATGTGGTAATTAGTGATTACATTGCCAAATGAAGAGGAAGAATAAAAAAATCTGCAAGTGTGAGAGTTGAAGTCAGCATGAGGCTCTTTTGGGAATTGTCAGAGAAACCATGAAATAATGTACTATTTAAAAACTTTAAAGGTCTAAAGATGGCTGCAGTTATTCTGTAAGCTGAAAGAAGCCATGCTTTAAATGCTTCAGTCCTTGGGTTAATGATGTGTGTGCATGAGAGAGAGAGAGAGAGAGAGAGAGAGAGAGAGAGAGAGAGAGAGAGAGAGAAAGTCCTATTCTTTTGTATGTATCTTTGTGTTTCTGTGTTTTGTTTTTCTTTTTGTGTGTGAGTGAAAATAATTGTGTGTGTGTGTGTGTGTGTGTGTGTGTGTGTGTAACAACAGAGATAGTGTTTTGAAAGCAAGGGGGCCTGTGCCACTGGATGAATGTCATTTTATTGCATATGGTGTTAGCCTCACATCCCGGGTGTCCCTCATGGCCACAGCACTAAATCAGGAAGCATTAGACTGTCAGAAGGCTTCATTTCCAACTAAGGCTTCATTTCCAAGCAGTTCATTTGTTGGAAAATACAGTCTTACCACACACAAAATAAACCAGAAGGTGCTTACTAAATGAAATCAAGTAATTGTTTTACCTCATATGACATGCCAGTGCATATAGTTTATTATTGATATACTTTCTTTGGACAGATGACCTACTTATGTCTTTTACAAGGTGGGTGTAAAATAGATCTGACACGCTAATTACTATTTTTAAAAGGTGTAATAAACCAAATGTTTTTATAAAATTTGAAGGAATATTTTCTCTACAGCTATAAAGATAGTGGTCTGCTTCAGCAACTTCAACAACTTGACTGTTTTTGTTTGTTTGCTTTTGACAAGAAATATAAATGTAGCAGATGAGTATCCCTCTGTGCCCATGAGTCTGGCACAACCACTGAAAAATGGCAGACATGTCCCAGTTAACTAGTGGAAAGAAAAAAAAAATGCTTTTAGGCACGTCAAAATAAAAGAAGCCCGAAATCTGACAGCATTGGAAGATCCACAAAATAAGGAGCAAGCATAGTCTAAAAATCTCTTCTTCTGAGGAACTTTTTCAATCAAGCATAGTGTTGGTTTTTGGAGATTATCAAGGTAGGTGTGAATTTAGCAGTAGGACACCCATGACATAATCAGGCACCAAAGGGAAGTTTCTAGGCTGTGTTGTTGTCTAGGTCAAACATTTAATTATCACCTCTTTAGATAGTCTCTCCCGAAACACCTGTTCTAATTAAGAAACACCAATTATTCTCAGTTAACTTTACCATAGCACATTGTTTTTGCATTACTTATTATGTTCTGAAATGACACTGTTTCTATACTTATTTATTTATTTGGTTATTGATTGTTTCTTAATTCTCCCTCTGAGGTACCTGTTCATCTTGTTCCTTTTGTATCCCTAACTTATAAAATAGTACCTGGCACATTCTGGGCTCCAAGGAAATACTTACAGTGAATGACGTAAACATAATATAAGGAATAGAAAGAGGTGGAATGCCTATGACATAGTAACATGTTAACTATGTGCTCAGGATTTGTTTATTTATTTTTATTTGGTTCCTGTACCTTAGAACATTTTGTAATAACAACTACAGTAAAAGGTATAGTAATTAAAACATTCTAAGTAAAAAGGTGCTGCATTTCATTCATTAAAAGACTTTGTAGATTATCTTATTTTTCATCACAATTACAACACTGTTACCTCAACTCATAATTAGATAGAGTAACTGTGAATACAAAGATGGAACAACCTCTTTATTTACTATCACTTATTTATGCATTCAGTCACTCATTCCTGCATTAACATGTACTGAGTAGTTAGGGTCTGCCACTGATAGTCAAACACATGCTAAATATTTTCCCCCAACCTTTTCAGTGATTATTTAGGAATCACCTCTTAAGCTGAATGCCTGTATAATATTTCAGGGTATATATTATGATCTGATTTCTATTATTCTTCCTTTTCAGAGAGTGATTTCGTCTCCCAATTCCTGACCTTTCCATTGGATCAACATTAATCTATATAAAGTATTGGAATGCAGAGGAAACAATTGGACCCTATAAGCATAACAAATGGACACAGACAATAGGGGGTTGAAGGCCTGGGCTGGGGGGTCAGAGATGGGCTGGGAGAGGTCAATGAGGGGAACAGGGGACGTATGTAATACTTCTAAGTGAAATAAGCCAGTCAATGAAAGAAAAATACCACATGATCTCACTTATTTATGGATAATAAAGACCATTATAAACTGATGAACATAAACAGATACAGAGGCAGAACAGCATTGAACAGACTGTCAAACTACAGCTGGAAGGCTGGGGAGGGTTGGGGGAGAGTTAAGGACTTGTATGCATGCATATAAGCATAATCAATGGACACAAGACACTGGGAGGGGGCATAAGGGAGGAGGGGAGGAGGTCGAGGGAAAAAAAATGGAGACCTATCTAACACTCTTTGTAATACTTTAAGCAATAAAACAAAAACAAAAAAATTTAAAAAAAATTCCCACACATCCATAGGGTACATTTAAATGCCGAGGCCAAGTTTCCCCTTACCCACCCTGGGTATGCCTTTATGACCATCACGACATGGAGTGAGCACTGCGCTGAGCGAGGAGGAGCAGCATCAGCAATACTAGTAGCATCAGGTGGGTCATGAAGATGAGTGGACTTGGCTTGTCTTTGTTGTGCAAGTTCTGTTCCTTTTTCATCTGACTTGTAAATACAGGAACTTGTTTTAAAAATGAGAAAGAGAAAGATAAAAGGGTCTTAACTCTGATATCCCACCTAGTTGGAGGCTTTCAGAATAGACAGACTGCATAGACAAGAATCTTGGCTAACCTTATCTCACGTGCACATCTCAGCTAGACAGGAATAATGGCTTTGCTACAGCAATAGCTAGCAGAGTTTCCATCAAGGCACTTTCAGACCTTCAGCACAAACTTAATGTAAATCTTTTATGCTCATCAAGTTTCAATATTTATTCTTCCCATCCACATTTTTATTTTATTTTTGATTGCCTCTGCTCTTGCTCTTCCAAACAAGATCTAAATGGAAAGTGTCAGAATATTATATCAAAAGCCATTTAGATTATTTCTGAATGGAGTACAGTTAAGCATCCAAACTTTTGAGAGCTTGGCCTAGCCCATTATGTCTTTTAACTAACCTTTAGGGCACAGTTCCAAGACTGTGGCAAATGGAACTAAAAATGCATCTCAATACCAAGATGTATAAGGCAATTGACAACCTTAGAGATAGACACAAAGAAGTCCCAGTAAATAGTCATCACCAAATCTGATATTTTGTGTCTGCTCTGTTCCAACCTACACTGAGTGATGTACATCATTTCACGGGGAAAAAAGTCCAAAAACTAATCTCATTGTTTGCTCAATGTTATTTCTGTGCGCAAATTTTTACCATTGACTATTGAAAAGCATTAAAAAGGATTTTTTAAGTTTTGTTTAGAAATAACTGAAACTGAAAAACTTCTGTGATTAGTGTTTGCAAATTCCATTCAAATAAGGTAAATAGCCTAATTTACTTAGTGTCTAATTCAAGATTCATTTCCTTTTTCATTATGGGTAATTTACATGTATTGCCTACCTTGTGGGTGATTTTCATATTTACATTAATGTTTCAAGGAGCTTTAGGTGTTTGGCAAATATTAAATTCTTTAAAAGCCATCAATCTTCCCCTGGCTGGTGTGTCTCCATTGGTTGGGTGTTGTGGAGTACACCAAAAGTTTGCAGGCTCAATTCCTGGTCTGGGCACATGCCAGAATTAAGGGCCTGATGCCCAGTAGGAGGGTGTGCAGGAAGCAGCTGATGGATGTTTTGCTCTCACATCAATGTTTCTCTCTCTCTCTCCCTCTCCCTTCCTCTCTCTCTAAAAATCAATTACAAGTATTTTTTGAAAAGTCACTAACCTTAATGGTGCTAAGAGAGGACATATCATTCTTAAAGCATCTGAAAACTACTTAGGATCAAGCTGTCTATCATTTATGGGAGCAAATGTCTAAGACTTTGTAGTGTGAAACAGTTTTCCAGAAAGGACCTTAAACACAGGGCTCAATCAGTGTCATTACTAAGAGTGCAAGAACCAGAAATGTGGTTCAGCGATGCACTTACCCACTGTTTATTCTGAGAAAACTGGTTTAAACTACATACTGCTAGAAAAAATCCAGCTTCGGAATAGGTCAACCAATGTACCAATGAGCTCCTTCATTTAGATAAACAACCAGAGGCACAGGCCCAGGCCTTACTAGGTCCCATCTTGTCTCCCTGGTGCTCTCTGAAGCCACTGCTCTAAGCCTTGCTTACCCGTGGGCTGTCTCTAAGGGAGGACTCCAAATTGTCATCGCATGAAAAAACATTATCCTCACATCAAGTGATAACATTTAGCTTTGTTCCTGATACCATTCTAGAATGTATTTTCAAAACAAAAATATGAGCTTTCTCTTCTTTGCTGCAAAGATTTAAAGCATTAAAAAAATCTATGTGAAAAACTGAAAGTAACAGTGAATTTGGCCTTGGCTGAAAGACATTTTAATTATTTTTAGTCATTTATTCATTTACCATTTCTTTATTCATTCATTGAGCACTGGAATGTCAAAAAACATAATAGCAAACCTCTTTTCTGAGAGTTGGCACTCAAATCTTACATGATAAATAAAAAAGAAGCTAGCTGTAAGTCAAGTTGATGTTTGCTGCAAAGTTTAAAGAAGTGATATCACGTAAAATTTAAAGGCTCTGACTTTAACTCTAGTGTCCTTGGACAAGTTACTAATCTTTTTAAAAGCTTTCCTTCTCTGAATAAAGGTTGGGAATGTCAGGATTATCAACCTCGCCTCCTGGTTGTGGGAATTATATGAAATGACATTGGTAGTACAATTAAGCTGGCATTAGGAAATGCTCAATAAATCTTAGCAATTTTCATTGCTGTTATTATTTGAGAAGCAAAGTGTGCTTCAGGTATAGAGTAGGATGCTACTAACTCTTGGAGAGAGAACAGAAAAGCAACCAAAGAGTAGTGCAACTGGGTATGAAATCTACTATTTTTATTTTATTTTGCATATGTAGGAATGTTTTTAAGACAGTCTTATTTGTAAATTAATTCCTTCTTGCCTTTTACCAAAAGAAATTTAGAAAGGGGAGCGATTATTTTTGGTTAAGGTAAGCCTTCACTCAATTCTTAGCATAAAATCACCATTAGGAAATTTTTCTGATTTCCTAATGGTGACTTTATAAGTGTATATTTTAATAGCTTTCAAAAGAATAAATGGAAATATGCATAGGGTCAACACATCGCCACAGGTCCTAGTTAATTCCTTTTTTTGAGTATCCTTTGAATTTAAGTTTACATACATTATTGTCCAACTGCTAGTTGAAATAGGCTTCCTTCAAGTCAGAGGTTTATAAGTAGAAGTTTACCATATTTCAATGCCTCAGAACTTGACTATGATAACACAGTGGGCTACTCCCAGTTGAGGTTCTTTGTACTAATGATTGAAGATGTTTATGACTATGACAAAAGTTATGGAGAATGGAGGGTGAGGGTTCCCTCAGCCCAGACTGCACCCACTCCAATCAGGGACCCCTCAGGGGATGTCCAACCACCGGTTTAAACCAGATCCTAACCAGCAGTCAGACAGCCCTCTCACAATCTAGGACCGCTGGCTTCTAACCACTCATCTGCCTGCCTGCCCGATTATCCCTAACCCCTCAGCCTGCCTGCCTAACCTCACCCCCAACAGCCCTCCCCTGCTGGCCTGATCTTGCCCATAACAATTTTCCCCTGCTGGCCTGATCACCCCTAACTGCCTCTGTCTGTCTGCTTGCCCCTAACTGCCCTCCCCTGCAGACCTGATCTAGCTCCCAACTGCCTTCTCTTGCAGGCCTGATCTCGCCCCAAACTGCTCTCCTCTGCCGGCCAATTTGGTTCTGATTGGTCAGTTTCTATGCCAGTCAGCACCTCTGGGTCTATTAATGGGGTCTGATCAGAAAGATGGGAAGGATCTCCAGCCCAGGTGGAGGCCTGTAGACAAATGGAATTGTTGCTGTTGGCCAAGCTAGAAGAGAAAGAGAGGCAAGTTCTGATCAACAGCTGCCACAGAGGCTACAGATCAGACCCTGTTTCTCTCTCTCTCTGCAGGTCTTCACCACATTCCTGTCTGTGTCCCTAGGCTATGCATATCTATATGTATAAAAGCCTAAGTGACCGTTCGATTGTTCGACTATTCGACCAGTAGCTATAATGCGCACTGACCACTGGGAGCAGACACTCAACACAGGTGCTGCCCCCTGGTGGTCAGTGCACTCCCACAGGGGGGTACCACTCAACTGAACAATGGGTGCCAGGTGCTGGGCTCATAGTTGGCAAGCTCAGCTGCAGAGGCATAAGCCTCTCCCGTGAACACTCCCCCCGCATGCCCCTGTCCCGAAGGTCTGTTCAAACACGTTTGCTGTCTGCAGTTACCAAGATAAAACTCCAGTTCGCACAGGAACACAGGATTGGACAGTCAAGCACTAGAAAAAAAGTCATGTGTTTCAAAGAATCATGTTTCCAGTTGCATCATGCAGATGGCAGAATGAGAATTTGGCAGAAACACATGCATGAGCACAATCCTTCAAGCTGGTGGGGGCAGTGTTATGGTTTGGGGCATGTTTTCCTGGAATAATTCATGTGGAACAATGTCTGAATAGGACAACATACCTAAGAATCCTTAATGATCAAGTTCATTCTATCATGGTAATGGCGTATCCTAATGGAGATGGCTTCTTCTAACAAGACAATGCACCATGCTATAGTGCTCATATTGTGCAGAAGTGGTTTCAAGAACATGAGGGAGACTTTATCCTGCTTAGGTGGCCCCCACAATCACCAGATCTCAATCCAAGTGAGCATTTGTGGGACGAAGTTAAAAGAGCCATCAGGCAGCTGGTTCCACAACCATCAAATCTCACAGAACTGGACAGTGCTATTCCTCAGGCAAGGTGTCAGATTCCTCGCATCACCTTTCAACATCTCGTGGAGTCAATGCCAAGAAGAATCACCGCAGCAATGAAGGCAAAAGGTGGCCTAACAAAGTACTGATTGGGTGGTCATAATAATCTGGCCACTCAGTGTATTTTTTTTCATCAGTTTATTTTGTTCTTTAGATTCCACATATGAGTGAGATCATGTGATATTTATCTTTCTCTAACTGGCTTTCTTTGCTTAGGATAATACTCTTCCAAGTTCCTCCATGCTGTCTCAAAGGTAAGAGATACTTTTTTACATCTTCGTAGTATTCCATGGTGTAATATACCACAGCTTTTTTCCCCCCACCCATCTACAGATGGACACTTGGGCTGTCTCTAGATCTTAGCTATTGTAAATTGCACTGCTATGAACACAGAGGTGTCTACATTTTTTTTTTGATTGGTGTTTCAGGTTTCTTAGGATATATTTCTAGAAGTGGGATCACTGGGTTAAATGGCAGTTCCATTTTTAATTTTTTGAGGAACTTCGTACTATTTTTCATAGTGGCTTCACAGATCTGCATTCCGACCAGCAGTGTGCTAGGATTCCCTTTTCTCCACATCCTCACCAGCACTTGTCATTTGTTGATTATTGGTGATGGCCATTCTGACAGGTGTGAGATGACACCTCATTGTTGTTTAAATTTATTCTTCAATGAGAATCATGATTCCATATTCATATAAGAGAATGTTAAAGGAGAGAAGTTTCTATTATCAGGCTTGAATTATTTTTTTACAAAGTTCAGATACAACTTTTTTACCAGTGGAGCTAAGAGAATACTTCTGTCACAATCGAATGTATCTTCTGCACATGTCACAATATTCCTGAGATAAGACATATCCTGCTTGGTTCAATACTGACAATCTGACAATTCTCCACAAGCTTTGCCTCTATATTCAGGTCATTCACAGACTACAAGTACCTACTCTTCAATGATTGCTCATGGAAAACTGTGTATCTCTCCAATGTTGGCATGACCTTGACATTATTTGGGTGATTATTAAGCTGACTCCATCATGACTCTATCTTTATTTGTTACTAAAACTTTTAGCAACTCCAGGCTCTATGTAGGATTAGTATTAGCAAATGTAGGGAAGGAATCAGGTCGATTTAAATGTTTTGTTGATGGGAAGATTCATTCCCTGTTTATATTCATTTTTGTGTAAAAATAGAGCCCTAATTTTTGCACAAGCATACATGTCCTGACAATCTATAAGGGACACCGAACATCACCACTGCACCAGGACACTAGAGGACTTCAGAGTTTCATTGTGCTGGAGGATCTCGTGGGGGTTGAGCTTACAGCAAACTGCTATGCAATTGTTACAGAGCCTTGAAATTGCTCTATTTCACATGCCTAAGCGACCATTCGACTGTTTGACTGGTAGCTATGATGCGCACTGACCACTAGGGGGCAGGTGCTCAATGCACAGACATGAAAATATGGGACAGACTGATGAATCTCAGAGAAAAGGGGGGGGGGGAGGGGGGGAAGAGATTAACCAAAGATCTTACATGCATACTAGAGGCCCAGTGCATGAATTCATGTCCCAGTGGGGTCCCTCAGCCTGGCCTACAAGGATGGGGTTGAAACCAGTAGTCTGACATTCCCCGAGGAGTCCTGGATTGCAAGAGGGTGCAGACCAGGCCAAGGAACCTCACCAGTGCATGAGTCCATGCTTCGGGCCTCTAGTATTAATAATAAATTCTCAACGTGCTCATCAGGTCCCAGAATTCAGTCATAATGCTTTTACGGTGTCTAGATCTAAAGTCATAATATATTATCTTACATTGTTTAGAAACTGATTATGAAGATGCTCTGCAAAGGAGGATTTCCAAAATAGTTTGATAGTTGGGATGTATCTCAGACATTCCTCATAAAGATGCAGGTGAAAAGCTCACTCATCTGGCAGATTATTTTCGAGTCAGTCACATCACTTAGTATTTGAACCCAGAATGTGAATGTGGTATTTGATCAGTGTCCCTTTGATTGGGTAAATGAATATTAAATAAGAAACCATGATCCCAACCCAAGGGCATGTTGAACCCAGTGACGATACCATGTTTATCTCTTCCAGAGAGCAGACTCTCCCCGCTACCCCTCATGTCTCCCACAGACAATCCATGCATTTTCCACAAGCTTTGCCTTTGATAAACCTCCTGTGTCAGACTCTGAATGACTAGAATTACTTTCTTGCAGGCCGATTCCCAATCATGTGGTCTTATTTCATTATAATTACCATTATAGTCCTGGCTAGAGGGTTCTGCTTAGTTTTCTGAGTTACAATTCCCTTTTGACTATGATT
Organism: Murina feae; assembly: GCA_004026665.1. Lineage (NCBI taxonomy): Eukaryota > Metazoa > Chordata > Mammalia > Chiroptera > Vespertilionidae > Murina > Murina feae. Next base: position 44,614 of record PVJC01009934.1, read on the forward strand.
AAACTGTCTTTGGATTCGTGAGCCTGGAAAATGTGAACAACCCAATTTAATGAAAAACAATTTTCATAGCCATCTGGCAATGGTCTGAATATTTCTAGAAGTTAACTTTTTGCATATTAAACTTCTAAAAGAAATAATTAAATCAGCTTTCATAATAGCCCACGTGGAGAG
>PVJC01009935.1:0-44792 GCA_004026665.1 Murina feae
CCTATGCAGTTCTCTGAGAACTGACTGCTCCTGTTCTAAGTCTGGGTTTCCCGCCTCTCCTTTCTCTTTATACTCTGCTCTTTGATGGCGTCATCCTCTCTGGCCACCACAGTTACACCTAAAGCTCTAGCCCTCCCCACTTCAGTAAGTCCAGGGGCTTATTCCAAGCAAAGCCAGTGGTTGAGCATAAATAGCTCATGCTAACTTGTCACTGACAGTCCCACTGCTGTGGGAGCTCTCTTCTCAGCCTGTGAATTAACACTCTATCTCAGTGCAGTCTCTCCTTGCCTGTCACTCAATTTTTGGTACCAGTGTATCTTATAGGTGACACCATACAACCTCTTCAACTGTAAGGTCCCCTTTACAAGAAACATGCCTTCAAAACCTAGCCTTCCCTTCCACTTTTCCCAAGCTTTTCACATTAAAAAAAAACACAAACCAAAGTTTTTATTTTCAACTTTCCATAACTCTTTCAGTGTTAAAACCTCAACTAAAAATACAATGATAGACTTTTTCCCCTATACATCCCTAGTCACACAGCTTATTTTGTGTTTTTTTGTTTTTGTTTTTGTTTTTTGTGTGTGAATGACTTTAAAATCCTGGTGAAATAATCCAAGTTGTCTCCATACACTACTTACTTTAGTGCTAGAATGAGACACCAATTTAAACCAGCTACATTTATGGAAGGCAAAACAATCTATCTAAGTCTAACTTTACTTAGGGAAAGAAAAAGCTTGTTTTCATCATTACTTACACTTACCTTATCAACATATTTCTTAGAATTGTGAAATCACAATGTTCACCATTTTCAACTATAAAAGAAATAGACCACATGTATTATTTCCATTAACTGCAGGCTTTTCAAAGAAAATTTCACAGAAAAGTGGGGTAACAACAGTAAAAGAATATGCAAAATAGCTTAGAAGAATTTTTCACTAAGGATTTGTTTTCCTCTGTGCCACTGAGTGACAGCTACCACTGGCACAGTCCCAGGAAAAAGATGCACTCAAGGGTTTTCTTTCAGCACCAGCTACCAAATCCTGGCCCCACTGCCTGGGCAGGACCTGTGAAAGTGCTATCATTCAGGGTTAACACTGTAACACAGTACTTAACCTAGGGCATGCCCGGCAAGCACAGTGTAATACTGCTTTACTGAAGTTTAATCTTCAGTGATCAAACATATACATTTAATAAAGGCTCTTCAGAACAACTTTTGCAAAGTTGAAAAGGGAGATCATATCTTTTCCTTTATTGGTAGAGAACACGTTTACTCCATGATAACATGCATTTTAAAAGTTTAGTGGTGGGAGAATAAAAGGGGAATCTCTTTAGAAACCCCCTTATAACTTACAGGAACATATATTTAGGGGGGAAAACCCCTAAAACTAGAGATATAAAGTAAAATCTTCATTACAGATTTCAAGGGCTGTACAAGCTCTAAAGCCTCTGCTCAGTAACTGAAGATAATCTGGGATAATGGGGCTGGGAACGAGTATAGTTCATTGGCGGGGAAAGTAATTGATAAGGACAGTAACTTGGAACAATACCCTAAAAATTACAGAATTTTTCAGAGTAGTAACAAGTAGATAAAATAATCATGACTCAATCTTTGTTCCAAGTTACTGTAACACAGATTAGGTCAAACCAATAATAATAAATACAACCTTAGGGAAATGCATCTTTTTGCCAGTGGACTTCTGAGATTTGATACTATAGCTAAGATTTTATTGGTGTTTAAAACTCTTTATAAAATTAGTAGAGGATCTCTTGATAACGATCCCCCGCTAAAGATCAGATGCCTAAAAAAGTAGCTTCTGTCCTGAGGAAAGGAGACATGGAATGCTTTCATTGGGTTTATGAGTTGTTCTCAATCATTCTTGAGGATCCTAGACCCAACTGAGACTCAGATAAAAGTGAGAGAGGTCTTTTTTTTCAAAATTGTTTTCAATTTCAGAAAGGGTATTAGATTCCTCAAAAGCAACGTTTGGATCCCAGGTAAAGAACCCTGCACTGTACGCATGTGTTCAAATAAGAAAACAGAATAGACCTAATGATGAGGCAGAGGTGGGAGGATGGTGCACTGAGTGACTTCTGAGTATGCGTTAGGGTTTAACACATACCTGCCTGACTTAGGAGGACACAAGATCTGAGAAACTGGAATGTTTGAGAAAATGAGACTAAATAAAACAATTCACAACTATCTCTGACAATCTAAAATATATCAATACAGTGATCGTATACTACCTACTACAAATTCAAATTTTTATCACTTTTTTGAGCTCTTATAGAAAGTCATTCACTAAAGAAAACCTTACCTTCAGCAACACCCCAAGGATACTGCCTTCCTCTGACCCTTTTGCCATTAACTTCAATGATAGTATTACTACCTACCACAGCAAGAGGTAAACGGTCCTATAAAACAAAGTATTCTTGTTCAAATACATCTCTGTAGTCCTCACAAGTCAAGAATAGAAGTTACATTACTCAAGAACAGATTGGTAAGAAAATTACCTTGATAGTCTCTATATTCACTTTTATACAGCATTCAATTACTATTTAGTAAACTGCCATATCATGGTATTCTTAGCAATGTAAACAATGAATAACATATTTTCTCTAAAAATTTTACAATACTAAAGCATGTACTGATCAAATTATTTGTAAAAAAAATCATCCAAAAAGAAGCTGCCCCATATTGAAAAACTAAAAAGGGTAAAAAATATATTGGCAAATTGAGGGAAAAATGAGGCTTGTGACGAGCCCGCCTACTGATCACAAAGCGACCCTAACGGCCCTGGAAGCAGGAAACGTAACACTCGCTAGACTATACATCTTAAGTCCACATCTGGGGCCCACATCTGTATTCATCCAGACCAGATCAGAATACAGTCTTTCAAATTTCTTGTAGTTCCCAGAGTATATAAGAATATATAAAATATATGGTTATTTTAATAAAGACTCAGAAATTCTTTATCGGTAAAGCATTTCATTATTCCAAGATAATTATGTGCTTACATAATGCCATTTATAAAAACATTTTTAGGTCCAGGGTACTTAGGAAACCACTATAAATTAAAAATACAAATAATTATGTTGGTATAGATTTTTGGTTAGTTTTTATAAAAGAACAAAAGCAAACATATTTTGTCTGGCTGTTAAAACAAAGATTAAGCATAACAGTGCTTAAGAACAAATCCTCTCCCTTCTCATTACCTAGTTTTGAGAAGGGAAATTTTATGAAACCAGTTAATTGAAAAGCATTTGAAGATTGGAATTATACTATTCATCCCTCTATTTTACACAATGTCTTATTAGATATAATAGTCACCAGAGTTAATTGCAAAATTGAAGTCAACAATGAATAATCTCCCAGTTGGTACTGTTGTGGATATTATAGTGTTTTTTAAGGCCACAAAACATTTTAATATATGTATGGGAATGAACCTACCTTTATCTTTTTAACTAGCTTATTTTCTTCTTCATCATCTGTCTCTGGAAATTCATATATTTTAATTTTATGTTCTTGGATTTCTTTCATTATCTAAAATGGAAGAGGAAATCAGCCAAAAAGCACTACACATAATTAGTACGTTAACTTTATTATACTCATCTCAAATTCCTATGAGCCCCCAGCTTTAGGTCACTGACGGTTTTTCAATAATGTAAAAACTGTCATCTAAAAACAAAGTATTATGCTGGTCTTTACCACTGCTGAAATCCAATTACTTCAGAAGGGTTAAAGTAATGTGGTTATAATACCAAACGAGTCTAAATATGAGGTAAGATTCCAGAAAGGGCTTTCTCTAGTTAACGTCCACTATAATGGCTATAGGTCATTTATTTACAACTAGAGGCCCACTGCATGAAATTCGTGCACGGGTAGGGTCCCTAGGCCTGGCCGGCGGTCAAGGCCTATCTGTGGAGAGACCAGTGGGGTGATTGAGGGGCCCCACCTTGGCTGGCCTGGGGCCTGTGGGCTGTGGGCAGGTCCTGCATTGAGCATCTGCCCTCTGGTGGTCAGTGCATATCATAGCAACCAGTCGTTCTACCAGTCATTCTGCTGTTTGGTCGATTTGCACATTAGGCTTTTATTATATAGGATGACTGAGATTCTTTCTCTAGATAAAGCTCTCTCCAACTGTTTTATTTGGCTGAATCAACAATGCTTAAACTCACCTAAAATTTTAAGAAGACTTTGGCTAAGGTAAGTAAAACTAAAGACAGTTTTGGCTTCAGTAGAAAAAATTCTACACCATCAGAACATATTCTTGCACATAAATGTGCATAAACACAAATGAAGGAACAACAGATACAAGATTGGGCAAGCACAAAGAGAAAATATGCCCTGGAAATAAAGAAGCGAAGGTGTTAATGAGGAGAATGCAGAAAAGAGAAAGGTAACTTATTAATAACATCAGAAATAACCCACTTCAAATTAAATTATCTTGTCCAAAATTATTCTAAATTCTAAACAAAATATAGATATCCAAATATTATTCAACTACTGACCCTATTCAAATTCACAACAAACCACTAACATACCTAGAACTAGCTAGCTCCCTACCTGTATTGGTATTTCAGTGCTATTCTCACTGCAAAGGGTCCCCAGCAGCAGTAAAAGGATCCTAAACAAAATGTGTTAGATGGTTACTATACTAAGAGGAAATAAAATTGCCACTGGGGAAAACACACACACACACACACACAGAACCACAGGTTTTACAATTGGGGTTATGTATCTACATAGAAAAAAACATGAACTAAATAACAATGTGCCAAATACATGACTAGAAGAAAAAAAAAAAGAAACACTAAAAGCTGGCTCTAAGAGCAGAGGTTGTATATTTAAAGGACCTGAATGAACATCTTCAAAATACCAAAGCTAAAGCCCCCACCTTAATCTACTGAACCAACTGGGAGAGATACAAGCAAATAACTCATTTTGAAAAAGTTCTCCAGATGAGTTTGATAGGCACCCTGGGTTAAGGACCATTATTTTTAAGCATATGAAAAAAAAAATTGTACAACACTACAATGCAACTGATTTGGAAGTAGAGATCATTGCTTGCTCATCTTTTTTAAGTTCTTAGTACTACTGTTCCAAATCAAGATACATTAAAATTAAGACAGAAGGGAAGAAAGGTATATGATTAGTATTTGAACTTAGAAATAGCACATTCCAAATCAAGACAAAGGGAAGAAATGTATGTGATTAGTATTTTAATTTAGAAATAGCACATTATAAAGTAAAAATGTGAGTGACAGAAATGCCAAATATAATAAAAATTATGTATTAAAACAGTCTAAAAATCTAAATAGCTTTAACAAGCAAATTTCAACAGGTTTTTGTTTTAACAGGTTTAAGATATCCTCAAATTTATATTGAAAAAGGTGAAAACCGTTTCTTGTTATAAAGAGAACTATAAGGAAAATAAGATATAATTAACTCTAAGATCTATTTTAAAATATTATACAAAACAGCTGCAATTTAAAAGATAGAACATTGGCCTAAAATTAAAAATAACTATTGGAATAGAAGAGTAATTCCAGAAACTGACAATACAGTTCATAAAATATACATACAAACCAAGTACAACAAGGAAAAAATAGACCCCTCATCTGAAAAGTGTTCAGCTTTTATAGAAAATTAAAAATTAAAGAAATTATTAGGTATCACTGTATGCCAAAATTTTTTTCTAAATAAAATGACAAACAGTGCTACCAAGGCACTGAACTAAACATACCCATTACAGAAGAAATTTGACTGTTTTATTGGGAAAGCACCATGACAAAATGAGGGGAAAAACATAATCATGTCCTTTCAAAAAGTAAAATTCTTAGAAATTCATGAAAATAATTCTAAAGTGTGTGGGGAGGGATGCTGTTGAAAGCTACACAGAAACATCTAAAATAGCCTTCAGCGACAAAGGATAAAGGCACTCTGCTAACAGAGAAGCGCTGCCAGGAGAGAACCAGGGCCGAGGATTATTTTCAAGAGCTATTTGTGATGCAGCATAAACAGCCACATGGAAAAGTAGCAAGAGAAATACACTGTAACACATTGTACTGAAAACGTCAAAACCTACAAATTACATGAATGGTATGAGAAAGCCAGGAGTTCAAGCGCATTCAGCCTACCTGTTTTTTAAACTGTTGGCACTCCTCTGGTGTAAGTGTGTCTGCTTTGGCAATAAGTGGGATGATGTTCACTTTTTCATGCAAACGCTTCATAAACTCAATATCCAATGGTTTAAGTCTGAAATATACAATATTTAATATAAGTGAATTTTAAGTTTGGAAAAGCAGATTCTTTACACCCCCAAAAGCTAATTTAAATACAATGGAACTATTTTACTTAGTTGCCAGACATATCCTCTAAAGATGTGATGGGATACTAGTGGTTATAATAGCAATTATCTGCCACTGAACAAAGAAAATGAAGCAACAATAGCTGAAATCAAAAATTAATCCTGTGTGTTCAGTGATGACACTGGTGGGGTGAGGTTGGGGATGGGGGGAGGGCACTGAAAATACATTGCTGGAACAACTCATAATTACTCAAAAAACAGGTTCCCTTTAAAAAGGAAATCCAGGGACTACCCATATAAGATGGGCCCTTATTCATGTATCAGGGGATTTACAACTCTTTACATAAAATTTAGTGTCATATTCTTTCACTTAATGCATACTAAGTAGCACATATGAATGGACAAAACTTTGTTCCATTTCCAAAAATAGTTAAGCTGAGCAACTACTCAAAAACACATTTTATACATCAGAAATAAACATTTTGAACTCCCATTTCTGTGACAATGAATGGCCCAAAGCCACTACACATCAGCTGAATTATATCAAAAAATTTTTGCTTATAAAAAATCTTATTTCTCATGCAATTTTAAGAAGTATATTTCCCCCTGGGAAACAGAACAAATGTGATTTCATGAGAATTATAAAATCTTGGAGAAAGCCCAAAAGACTTAAAATAATAAAACTGAAAATAAACTGACCAATTTCTATTGATTCAATCTCAGATTAAGATTTTTCTCTGTCCATCTCCAGGAAAAAAAGACACAAAAAATGCTTACAAGTTAAACTAGAATGATTAAAAATGTATAAAATCAGGGAGAAGCTAACAAGAAATCTTAAAAGGCCATAGAGTATATATTGTATTTCTGAGATTACTTTAAAAAAAAATTGATTTCGGAGAGGGAGAGAGAGATGGAAACATAAATGATGAGAGAGAATCATTGATCGGCTGCCTCCTGCACACCCTACACTGGGGATCTAGCACATAACCCAGGCATGTGCCCTGACCAGGAAATGAACTGTGACCTGGTTCATAAGGTTGATGCTCAACCACTGAACCACACTGGCTAGGCGATGTTACTTTTTTGAGCCTTTTGAGATAATTTTTGTGCTTTTTTTCACATTACACAAATATTTGAAATAAAAGAAATATTTGTACCACTACAATCTGACTGCAAAAAATGGTAAACTACATAATTAAGGCTTTATGTAGTGAAAATGCGAAACCAAGACAGTGATAATGGGCACAGGTGGAGAAAGAAGCAGGAAATAAAAGAGAAAGGTACTCTTATGAAGGAACTGGTGTACACTACTGTAACTTGGGTGCTGGATTATCTAGTCTGACAGTATATAATAGGCTAGTTCCTTTTGGTGGAGAGATGGTGGGGTTCCTATCATCAAATGACTGAGTTATGCTGAGTCATTTACCCAGATTCAAAGCAATTACCTATCACTGAATCTTTTACCCAGAAAAAGATTAAAGAGTAATTATAAACATCTGCAGTTATCAATGACACATGTATCTACTCAAAATGGCAGAGGAAATAAAAACAACAAAAAAGAGAGTGCAGGCTGGCAAACAGAACAATCACACCAGCCCTACCCAGTTTTGCTCAGTGGATAGAATGTCAGCCTGTGGGCCAGAGGGTCCTGGGTTCAATTCCAGTCAAGGGCATGTACCTTGGTTGCATGCTCCTCCCCAGCCCAGGCCCTGGTCAGGGCTCGTGCAGGAGGCAACCAGTCGATGTGTTTCTCTCACATCAATGTTTCTGTCTTTCCCTCTCTCTTCCACTCTCCCTAAAATTCAATGGGAAAAATATATCCTCAGGTGAGGATTAACCAAGGGTTCACCACCACCACAACAAAAAAACAATCACACCAGATGAATGTCTAGATACTTAGTTCTTAAGTCCGTATAAGTAGAAGGTTAGTACTGATGCCATGACACTTAAACAATGTAGCTGTGATGGCTCAGGTGAAATAAGCCAAATAGATTTTATGACCAAAGAAATGGTACATGAGGACTTTGGTACTTCTGTCTTTCCGTACCCTTCCTCTCTCAGATCTATTTTAAATGACCTCTTTGCAGTTTCTTAGAATACAATCTAAGCTAATTGCTATGGTTGTTTCTCCTTATTGGGTGGTTCAATTAGTGGCACAGTAGTAAAAAAGAAAGCCAAATTAGCCACATTGAAATATATAACTATGATTAAAACACTGTTCCTCTCTATGAAAGCAAGTAAAAAAAAGTATGTATGAGAAACTACGAAGTAAAATCATTGCTAGCTTATCTAGGACTGAAAAAAAATTTGTATAAGCCATTTTTACATAGAATTTGGGACTTTATAACTGGTATAATGAAATGTACACATACGAAGAATACTAAAATGTGAACCAAAAACTGAGTAATAAACAACAACAACAAAAGGTTATCAGAAGCATCAAGGTACTGACCCATGTCCTGAAGGAGCAATGAAATATAAACAACACTGCACCCTGCTATCAGGCATCTGACGTCTGTTCACTCGAGATTCCGCATTTAGGTAGTCCTCAAATTTACTATCAATGTAGTCAATAACAGGCTGCCAGCTACAGAACGAAGATAAAATAATTAAGTGGCAATTCTATACTTAAATGTACAAATGATGACTGTTAAAGGGCAATAACCTATATTTTTAAATAGGCAAAACCAGTCTAACCAGTATGTCTCAAACGGTTCTACACATATTGATTTAAATAAAAAGTGTGTACATTATGTGACTAAATCTTGATTATTTCTAAATTTTTTGAATAAAAGAATATTTAAGTCAAAACATAACTAAATTATTACCATATTTGTACTGATAAGTATATCAATGCTAAGACAATTTACAGCATGAAAAATTATATCCAAAGAAATTTTTACACTTATATACAATACAGAAACCTCATGATGAATTTATTTGCATATTTTTAAAGTTGAGAGAAATTTACTTCAAAAACAGAACAAAAGATGGGACTCGAAAAAACCTAAAACGTCCAACTAAAGTGTCATGGATGTTTTCTTCATTTATGACGTATGGAAAAATGAAGATCTAAAGTCAGGTTTAAATTAGAATGTGATAGAAAATAATGTATACAAATATATAAAATTATAGTAGAAAATGAAAAGTTTTAAATTTCTTACAAGATTGCTTGTATACATGTTTTAAATTTGTCTTCAAAGTAATTCTAAGATAAATATTATTTCCATTTTATAGAAAAAAAAGTCAGTTCGAAGAAATTAAGCAACATTAAGTAAGTGGCAAAGTTGGTGTATGAACAGTTTGGTGGTCTTTACTAAGATGGGAAATTTTAAAATGTAAAGGAGTCTAAAAATACCCTGAACCCCAAATATAATGGAAAGCAGTGATAACAATAGCTTCTTACCAATTGCTATTATCCACTGCATCTCCAAATCCTGGGGTGTCAACTATTGTGAGCAGCAACTGAACCCCACCTTCTTTGATTAAAACTTTGGATTGTTCCACCTGTAAGAGTAATTGGTGCAGATATTAATACCACAACATTACACCTGTGGTTTCCTACAAGGTAAGCTGTAGGAAGATTAGCATTAATCAAAACTACTCAAGATGCTTTTTGCAAACTAAATCTGCCCATCCCCACATTTTCATTATTGTGGACATAAAAAGTCCTGGTTACTTGAAAGAAAAGTACAATATAAATAGTGGGTTTATGACTCATAGTTAGTATAAAGAAACTGATAAATGGTAATAATCACTAAAGCCATATAATACTTACATGACCTCAATGCACATCCATTAATACAAATAAAGACTGTGTTCGAATGACTCAGTAATTAAGAGATCAACAGTGATTAGGAAGACAAGTACATTTAATCTAACACAATAAATGTTCTCCATCTACTTTGGTCCAAACCAATTACCGTACTTAAGTAAACTTATTACCATTCCCAAATCTTTCTCAGCACGTATGTAATTATTTACACTTCTGTTTATGTTATGGCTAAGATCCAGTTTTCTTTTCTTAAGGGGTATTGCATATTTAGGCCAAAGCAATCAACAAAAGTCCCAGCAATTAAAAAATATATACTCTGGTAGAGTAAAACCCTACTAACTCTGATTGAAATCTTCCATTCTCTGTAGAATTTGTAAAAACCTATTTGAAAAGAGTACTGGATTTAAACTATATGAACATATAAACCATTCACCCGGGGCATATACTGCTGCTAGATAAAATGAAGAAAAGAATACCAATTCCCTCACCCACTGTACATTTACATCTAGCGCTTATTAAAACTAGAGACTCCAGGTATGCCTAAAGGCTAACATAAGAGGCAAGAATTACATTAAAACTCTGAGTGGTAAATGCCATTATATAGTCCAGATGACATGCCACCAGACTTAGGGGAAAATGTAATCATGAACAGGTGAAAAGCAACTGCAACTATTTATGTGATTAACAGAGTTTAGAAAGGAAAACTAATTTCTGGGCAAAAGAAGTTTGGTGCTCCTTTACAGAATCGATGATGTCTTTCCATTCTCCTTTGGCATTTCTTACAGATGCTAGCTGATGCGTGAAGGGACTGAGGAGATGAAACTGAGATTGCTGATCAAGAAAGTCTATAGCAGCACTATCAAAGAAAACTTTTTAAGATAATTGCAATGTTCTATATATTGGCACTGTCCACTACAGTGGCTGAGTGGCTACTCAGACCTTACAATGTGTAACTGAGAAACAGAATGTTTAATTTCATTCAATGTGAATAATTTTAAATAGCCACACGTGGCTTAGTGACTATGGAATTGGACAATGCAGGTCTATAGAAATCACAAGTTATTTGTTAAAAGACTATGATCAAAGAAGAATTTTGTTAAAACTGAAAACAGTTCCTAAATTTGGACTCCATTCCTAAAAATGGAGGAGCTTCTACTATTTTAGACAAGAGACAAAGGTCTTATCTTTTAGATCAATAGTCTTCAGACAGCTCTGACCTTGATGTAAACTCTCACATCCAAAATATATTTATCAATTCAATTATATATAACTGGCAATATGGACATTAAATATTAATAAGTATTAATTTTTCTATAGATTAAAAAAGTAAACATCAAAATATAAGGGTCTTAGCCCAGCCAGCCACTCATAGATGGATCTATGAATCAAAAGGTCACAGTTAAGATTCCTGGTTAGGACACATGCCATGGTTGTGGGCTCAAACCCCATTAGGGGGTGTGCAGGAGGCAGTCGATCAGTAATTCTCTCTCATCATGGACGTTTTTCTCTCTTCCTCTCTGAAATCTATATATATATATATATATATGTTCTAATATTTTTTGGTCATCTCCAGTATCGACTTGGGAGTCCACTGTTTCAGGCCACAGAGCCGAGATAATACAGCTGTCTTACACCAGGTTCCTCTAATAATAGGAGGGAGGCAAAATAACTAAGAAAATAATCAGACATCATCATCAGTGTTAGATTATCAAAACTAAAAGAAATTCAAGTGGCTTAACAAATTCACATTTCATATATCTGGTGGTCCTCTAATCAAAGGACAACCTGTATATATGTCAATTATCTCTTTCTCTCTTTTTAAAGGACAATCTGGTCAAATCTTCCATATTCATATATCTCGAATTCACCTCTGTCTCCTTCATAAAAACAGGTCATTCATTAATGGAAAATGTTATTGAAGCAGAAATATCCATAGTACTATGTATTAGAAACTGACGCAAAAATACAATTGTTCTATATGAATCATCTTCCAATTTTACTTCAAACCATTTGATTGCCTTATTACTAAACCTTCAGTAATAAATTGTACATTATTTACACATCCTAATAAGAGTAAATTTTAACGTCGTTGTCTCCTTGTCCTTATTTTAAAAAATCAGCACAACTTGTTTATTGACATGATAAGAAAAATAAAAATCTGTATTTTACATACTTTAAAGAGTGCTTATAAAGCTTCTTTTCTCGTCTGGCCTATGAAATTCTGTGTATCCATACATGGTCAAATACAGAGACGACAGCAACATGTGGAAGAAATCCAGAACACATCACTGGAAACGAGTGCCCTTCACAGGATCCAACTGTATCCTATCATCTGATTCTGCAAGTATCCCCATGGGGTCCATGGAAAACAAATCAGTGCAAGTCCAGGAATTTCAAACTTTTCTTAACAAATGTATTCCAAATGGCCACTTTCCCATGCACTTTACTTACTTAAGCAGGTCACATCAGCATTTTTTATGGCATCACTCAAAAGTTCTCTAAAATTAAACGCATAATTTAATACTGAAGGAATGAATCAGGGGCATTTTCAACTCTGTTTCTCTCTGGAAAATAAAACTAAAGCCCTTATATTATTTATGTATAATTAATTTATTGAGGCGACATTTGGATTCTTAGATTCTAGAAATCCAAGGCACTGTTTTCTAATGTTGTTCTGTTTTTCAATCTGAGGAAAGAAATCAAACCTTTTATGTTTATACACTTCATTTCTTTCATTTTCAGAAGACTGTTAAATACACTAAACTTTTCTAACTTAGTGTTTAAGAATGATTTGCTATGGTAAATAAAAATGTTATTTAATTAACTGGATTAAATTTGAAGAAAAAGGTTAGAATTTTCTTTCTTTTTAATATATTTTATTTATACATTTATTTATTTCATTAATCCTCACCCAAGGATATTTTTTTCCACTGATTTTTAGGGAGTGTGGAAGAGAGAGGGAAAGAGAGACAGAAACATCGTTCTGCGAGAGAAACAAATTGATTGTCTCCTTCAAGTCCCAAACAGGGCCCAGGCCAGGGAGGAGTGTGCAACCAAGGTACATGCCCTCAACCGGAATAGAACCTGGGACTGTTTGGTCCCCAGGCCAACGGTCTATCCACTGAGCCATACCAGCTAGGGTAAAATTATGGCTTATTAAAATTTCACTCCCTATTTGCCTATATCACAGGATTTTTCTGTTTTCCTCCCCCGCCCCCTCTTTTGGACAGTTGAAAGTGTTTCAGAAAGCCATCAGGCCAGGGAAATTGCAGACATTTGCCTTTTGAAATTCAGGATTGGATGTTTCTTATGGTCTAGGCTGGGATATAATTCTCTGAGCACTATCTGCTGAGAGAATTGGAGCTTCCAAGAGCAGATCATCTGAGAGGTTACTGGGCTTGGTGAAGAGCCAGTCAACTACAAAAGAAAATTACATTCTATTTGCTAACTATGCTGAATGACTTGGCACATGTCATGTCCCCGCGCTGGGTAAGGAGGGGGAAGAGTCTGGATGATCTACAACTTGTATACTCAGCATACCAAGGAATACCTCCATGCTACAGTCAGGAAAGAGGACTTCTCTGGGATTCTAAGTCTGGATCAATCTAGTTCTCAGAGGCTGTATGTCTTACTTGTGGGAAATTGGGGGAAAATGGAAGAAACTTAACAGTGGTACATAGGCCTTTTTCTTAAAAATCTTACTAGAGATACAAAAAAATATTCACAATAAAAGATGGCACTTTTTAAAAAAACGTTTATTGACTGATTTTGAGAGGTGGAAGGGAGAGGAAGAAAAAGGGAGGGAGAGAAACATTGACTTGTTGTTCTGCTTATTTATGCACCATTGGTTGATTCTTGTACATGCCCTGACCAGGGATCAAACCTAGAACCTTGGCATATAGGGATGATGCTCTAACTAACAGAGCAACCTAGCCAGGGCAAAAGAGGATACTTTTGAACTGTTAGCTTAAAGCAGCGGTTCTCATCCTGTGGGTCACGACCCCTTTGTGGGTCGAATGACCCTTTCACAGGGGTCACCTAAGACCATCCTGCATATCAGATATTTATATTATGATTCATAACAGTAGCAACATTACAGTTATGAAGTAGCAACGAAAATAATTTTATGGTTGGGTCACAACATGAGGAACTGTATTTAAAGGGCCAGGAGATTGAGAACCACTGCCTTAAAAAACAGTCACGTGAGTTTAGAATTGATTATGGGAGAGGGGCCAATGCAAAAAGAATTCTAAAAAAATAAATTGAGAACTTCTCGCAATGTCTTTAACAGATGCTAGCCTGAGAGAAGGTATCTGTAACTTCTGAAATGTAAGGGACTATTATCTAGGTAAGAAACTCCTTCAGATCAAGTCAAAGCCCTTTAATGATATCTGAACACTTAATGAGTATAAAAGACATGTTCAATCCTGCAAGAAATAAAATGTAAAAAGTGAAACAATGAAATACCTTTACACACACACACACACACAATGTTCATAAGAAAAATGAGTGCCTATGTCCACCAAAACATATGTGTAAGAATATTCATATTAGTCAAAAACTAAAAATCCAAATGCTCATCTACAATAGAAAGAATATATTCCCACATGAATATTATAATCCTATCTAATAAAGAGGAATATGCTAATTGACTGTCCCGCCCTCAAATAAGGCAGCACACACAGCCAATAAGGAGGGAATGTGCTAATTGACTGCTAGTCCCTCAAAGAGGGTGGCACCCATAGTCACAAGATGGTAGTACTCAGTCCCCTCAGCCCTGCTGGAGTGGCAGGTGCCTGACTCCCAAGACTCCCAGTCCTCTCAGCCCCTAGGACCTGCTCAAGGCGCAGGCAAGCCTTAGATGGAGGCTGCCCAGTCGCCCAGGGCCGGCCAGAGGTGCAGGCAAGCCTCAGATGGTGGCCACTAGCCGCCCAGGGCCCCCGAAGCTTGCACTGCTGGCAGTGGCAGCAGCAGAGATGTGATGGGGCGTCACTTTCCCCTCATCGCCAGGTCGCCTCCCATCCCCGAGGGCTCCCAGACTGTGAGAGGGGGCAGGCTGGGCTGAGGGACGCCCCCCTCCAGTGCATGAATTTTCATGCACCGGGCCTCTAGTATTCCTTTAATGCAATGAAAAAACTATTGCTATGCAACATGAATAAATACCACAGACATAATCTCCAGTGAAAGAAATCAGACACAAAGAGAATATTTAAATGAATAAGAACAACTATAGAGAGAAAATTTAAAAAGTTGCTATTTAGGGTTGGGTTGTAATATTGAGTGAGAGCAGCACAAGGAAGCCTTTTGGGGTGCTAGAAATGTATATATTACACGGTAGTTATCTGGATATAAAAATGCACACAAAAATTCATCAAGCTCTATGCTTAAATTTGTGCCCTTTAGTATACAAGGTATACAATAATTAAAAATTAAAATTTTAAAAATGTTGCTTGAGACAAGATGAAAATAATAAAACTAATGAAGATCCTCAAATTTAAAACTATTTCATTAAATCTACAACAAGGATTTACAGGACTTCACAGACTAAAAAACAAAAATTAACAAAACTTCAAATATCCTCAAGTTAAAAAATATCCCAATTAAACTTACTCATAAATTTCTTAAATCATTTGTTCAATCACTCAATAAATACTGGATGCTAACATATGACAGATGCAGTTCTAGGAACTGAGCTTATAACAGTGAAAAAATGAAGTCCCTAATCTCATAAAGCTAACACATTTGGAGCTGGGGGCAGAGACTAGGAGGAATTTATTAGTATTACAGGCAGATTAAGCCAAAAGTGAAAATAAGTGTAGGAAATAGGTTGAAGGGGGCTACTGCAATAATCCAGAAAAAGAGAAGATGGAACCATGGATATGAGTGGTACTAGGGAAGTGGAAAAAGGTGGTAGGATTCTGAATATGCTGTGATGGACTGCATGTGGAAGTAGAAGTAATAAAGGAATTAAGGATGCCGCCAAGATTTTTGGTCTGAGCAACTGGAAAGGTAGATTGCATGTAGTTAGATGGAAGAATCTGTGGGAAGAGTAGCTGGTTTAGGGTCAACAATACCTTTATGGCTATAGATATTTTTAAAAAATCTGTTGATTTGTTTGGCAAATTTATTTTTGGCATAAAGAATATTCGAGGATAGGTTTTGTTGAACTGACCTAGTATAAATTTTACCCTGCCCCAAACCCCTACCATAGCTACTTCTTATCTTTTGGTGCTACTTTTTCCTTTCTAAAAGGTGTTTTTTTTAAAAAAATGATAAAAGCATGCTTACTGTATAAAATTAAGATATAATAAAAGGAAAAAATGTTCACTTTTTTGCACTATGTGAACCATTACAGAGTAAGCACTGTTATAACTACATTACAAACAATCTCTCATTGTTTGAACAAATACTTCATTGCAGAGTATGTAAAACTAGATTTCTGTGTGTTGAATTCCTGAGATTGCATGGGATGATACTCGCACCTGTTTAGACACCAATAAAAATCACTGCACAAGGAATCAAGAGAGCTACAGATATTATTTTTTTCTGTTTATTAAACAAAGTAAAGTAAAACATAGTAAGGTACAAAACTTTCGTGAGTTAGTTGGCTTCCATCATCTACCCAGCCGTTTACCAGAATTTCAAGCCTAGTACTTAAATGCAAGTCAATACCCTCCTGAGTCCATCTTACAAATTCAAACCTAATAAGTAACAGCAAACTCCATGTGTGTACAACAACGAAACCCAACTTCCAAGTATCCCTACTAGCTAGCACAGCACCAGAGAGCAGCCTCATGGCCTGTAATGCATTTTCATGTGACGGAAACTACTTTCACATATTACAAAACTATGAGGAAGAAATAACTTCATTGACCAAATCATTTAGTCTTCATTTTAAAATGCCTAACTGGAAAAATATCTCCCTATGTCATATTTTTAAAGGAAAAGGTGAAATAAGCCAAAAGAAAACTGATCATTTATTGGACCAAACATTATTTAAAAAGGGGTAGATGTAAAGAAAAGCTAATCCATTTATTAAGAATAAGTTAATCTATTAAATTAGCTCTTTATTATCTACAATAGAGAACTAGCATAGGCTGACAGAATACAGACTAAACCAGACTGCTTATATTTGTAGCCTAATTTTGTCACTCTACATGATCTCAGGCATATCAGCATCTCTGTGCCTCAATGTCCACATTTGTGAAATGGAGATAATAATACCACCTACTTCATAAAGTCCTTATAAGAATTAAGGAAGTTAATATATCTAAAGTACTTGGTACACTACTTGGAAGATGCTAATGACTTATTATGTGAGTTTAAGTACTAATGCAGGCCGGCATTTTGTTAGGTGCTAAAATTACTAAGAGGATTTAGAAAACCTCACTAGCACCAATCACCAAGAACACTTTTGGTAGGTACAAGAACATTAAGATTTAACAGATATTTTTTTAAAATATATTTTTATTGATTTCAGAGAGGAAGGGAGAGAAGAGAGAGACAGAAACATCAATGATGAGAATCATTGTTTGACTGCTTCCTGCACTCCCCCACTGGGGAGTGAGCCCACAACCCAGCCATGTGCCCTGACTGGAATTGAACCCACAGGCCGACACTCTATCCACTGAACCAAACCAGCTAGGGCTAACATATTTTATACTAAAGTGATGGCCCAGTGCACAGATTCATGCACCAGTGGGGTCCCTCAGCCTGGTTTGCGCCCTCTTGCAATCTGGGACACCTTGGGGGATGTTGGATAGCAGGTTTTGGCCCGATCCCCACAGGCCTAATCCAGACAGGAGGGAGCCTGATCCTGTGTGCTGAATGTCTGTCCCCTGGTGGTCAGTGCGCATCATAGCAACCGATCGACCAGTTGTTCAGTTGCTTAGGCTTTTATATATATAGATATGCCCAAACCTAGGAATCTACACTGGGGAACCTTTAACATTTCTATGTACTTAATTTACTGATCTTGAATTTAAATACCTACATTAAGTAAGTTAAAAGTTTAACTTCTTGCTTAGAGTTAAAATATCCAATACTGATTATAATAAGCAATGTAGTAGCAAGTTCTTAGAACACACTTTTGCAGGTAATTTGAAATCTAAAATTCTATGAGGAATAAAAAAAGATTCCCAGGAGCAAAGCTTTAAAAAGAAGAAATAAAACATTTATGTCACAGAATTATGTCTTAAGGATCTAATTTCTACACTGCATCTTGCAGTTTGATAATGTTTCTGTCCCAAATTTCCAGATTGTCCTTCCATCGTATGCTCTGAGATTATTTCTGCCAATCCTCTAAAACCAGCTCCTGCACCACTACCAAGTAAGCCTGCTCCATGCCCTTCCTCTCTGCTTATGTGCCGCATCACTCCACCAACAACTTTTTCAATTGATAGTTTAGAGCAGCAGTTGCCAACCGGTGGTCTGTGAGGTCCGAAAGGTTGGTGACCGCTAGTTTAGAGCACTGTTGCTGATCGAAAATGTAATGTAAACTCCAAAAGTAACTTTAAACTTTTCAGTAGCCCCTTTAAAAAGTAATAGATTAATGTAATTTATTTAACCCAATATAACAAAAGTATTATCATTGCAATCAATATAAGAAAAACTATTAGACATTTTACACTCTTTTACATACTAAGCCTCCAAAATAGGAGGTGTATTTTATACTTGCATAACATCTTGAGTTAGACTACCCATATTTTAAGAGCTCAATAGCCACATGTGGCAAATGCTACTGTACTGGACAGTGCAGACAGATCTAGAGTCTACATATGCCATATAGTCTATGGGCCAGCACCATGGCCATCATCTAGGATTTTGTTAGAAATGCAGAATCTCAGCCTACTTCAGACCTAACAGAACAGAAATTAAATTTTACCAAGTGATCTAAATGCACAAGCAAATCTGAAAAGTACTAAATTAGACCACACACAGCTTGGGAGCCTTAATGAATTGCTGCCATTCAACTACTATGTGGTATTATGTTACCAAAGAACACAGAACACTGTATTTAAATAATAATGGCTTTTCAGAGTCATGTTTTCTCTACATCACTGTCCAACAGAATTTTCTGCAATGGTAAAATATATATTCACTGCCCAAATAGTAGTCATTGGCCACATATGGCTAGTGAATACTTGACATGTGACTATTGCAACTGAGAAGTTAAATTTTTAATTTTATTTACTTTAACTTAATCAAACTTAAATAGCTACAGAAGGCAAGTAGCTACCTTACTATTCAACACAACTCTCCAGGAGTATTAGTTACTCTTATTATTATCACAGTGTAATTTCTATTAGGGTCTTCAGGACAAATTTGGGTTTTAGTCAAGGTAATTCCTCTAATTGGCTGCCCTTCTTTCTCTCTTAGCAATATGTTTACCACTTTGCATTGGCTGAGGCCAACTTTGAAGCCTACCTCTAGGGAAGCATAATAAAAGTTATAGTACGTGATTTTGTGTGTTAACATTATTCCAGCTTGTCATCAACAAAATAATACGCATACCTGTACAGTCTTTTTTATTCTATGGGAAGGACCTGGATACTCTGGAGAATATAGATCTGTGAGGAATAATGAGTTGATTAACGTTGACTTTCCCAATCCAGATTCACCTAAAAGAAAAAGGGAGAAGAGGGAATCTGTTAAATTCTGCCATGTTTATCGACTGTAATATTCAACCAATGCTGCAATCAAACTTGTTATATGCAAATACTTCTTGGTGGGATAAAAATGTGACATTAGAAAATATACTATAAACATTTCCTATTAGAGTAAACTCTTTGTCCTCATTTTCTTAATAAATTAGACCCATGTTTCCAAGGAATCCTTTTAGTTTGATAATTTTACAAAGTAATGTTCCTGATACAATAGCCTCCATTTAGAAAAAAAATGTTTTTATTGATTTCGGAGAGAGGAAGGGAGAGGGAGAGAGATAGAAACATCAATTATGAGAGAGAATCATTATGGGCTGCCTCCTGAATGCCCCCTGCTGGGGATCGAACCTGAGACCCAAAAGCCATGCATATTTTATCCCAGTTCTCTGACTGGGAATCAAACCATGACCTCTAGTTCATAGGTCGCTATTCAACCACTGAGCCACATCAGCTGGGCAATAGCTTTCATTTTTAACAATAATGTATTCCTAGAGGTTAAAGTTAGGCATAAACAAAACACTGGATTGTATTTCACTGCTTTAGTGAAATAAAACATAAAAGTAAAAATGCAATAATTAATGAATGACCAAAGCAAGAAATTATACAGCTAGGAAAAGAATCTCCCTCCATACACCCCCCTCCATGCATGTACCCATATACACAATGGCTGGGAGAAACGTATAACATACATGTAATTCACACATGGTACAAAGAAGACTGCACAAGGAGCTACAAGAGCACACAGTGAAACACTAACAGGCCTCTCAGATACTGATAAACAAAGTGGTTAAAAAATGGAAATAACCTGATTAATATGATTAATTATTAAAAATAAACCTAAATAATATGCTTGATTAAAAATGAAAAAATTCTACCCAAATAAACACTTTTCAGATGCCTATTGAATACTTAATACATTGTGATCAAATCTTAGAGTTTTAGCCCATGAAAGCCATGCATATTTCAACACTGTTCAGAAATACTACATTTCAAGCCTAAGAATAAAACATTCGTAAGATGTTTGTTCACGAAGTTTTGAAGTTCCACCAATAATTATTTATAATAGTTACATCAACATTTAAAGATGGCCAGCTTCAACAATAAAGATTAAAATAAATAAATAATAATCCTATATAATAAAAGGATAATATGCAAATTGACCCTAACAGCAGAACCACTGGGAATAACTGGTCACTATGACACACACTGACCACCCAGGGGCAGACGCTCAATGCAGGAACTTTCCCCTGGTGGTCAATATGCTCCCACAGGGGGAGCTCTGTTCAGCCACAAGCCAGACGGTCAGCTTCCAGCACAGCGATGGTGGCGGGAGATAATTTCGCCTCCTCAGCAGCACTAAGGATGTCCAACTGCAGCTTAGGCCTGTGCCCTGCTGGCAAGTGGACATCCCTCGAGGGCCCCTGGGCTGCCAGAGGGATGTCTGACTGCCAGCTTAGGCCTGATCCCCCCAGGGAGCAGGCCTAAGCCAGCAGGTGGACATCCCCCAACAGGTCCCAGACTGCAAGAGGGCACAGGCCAGGCTGGGCTAAGGGATCCTCCTGCCCCCTCCCCCAGAGTGCATAATTTTTGTGCACTGAGCCTCTAGTAATATTAATAAAAGAAAAAAAATAAAGATGGTTAGTGGAAAGGAACCTAAGCAACCAGATAAACCAAGAGGCGGTATCACAAAAAGTGAGAAGAAATTGCAAAGAAAAGTAGTCTATAATATAATACCAAATAAAAGATTTTTTTAAAAAGTGGCCACGGGAAATGAGAAGGCCTTTTACTGACCTCTAATAAAAGCAATTTTATATTAAGACTAGGGGCCTGATGCACAAAAATTTGTGTACTCAGGAGGTCCCTCAGCCCGGTCTGTGCCCTCTCGCAATTTGGGACCCCTTGGGGAATGTCCACCTGTTGGTGTGCATGGCCAGCCTGGGTGAGGGGCTGATGGCTGTTTGCAGGCTGGCAAAGCCCCTCAGTGGGCACCCTCACCCCATGGGGGTGTTGCCAGCCTAGGTGAGGGGCTGAGGGCTGTTTTCAGGCTGCCCACAGCTCCCATTGACCCAACATCCCAGTGAGACTGGCTGGATTCAGGTTTCTGGGGTTTATATTCAATAATTGAAACTTTGTTGCCTTGAGTGGAGGCCTAGGCAGGCAACGAAGCCTCCTGTTTGCTTCAGCTCCATGGCTTCTATAATTGAAACTTTGTTGCCTTGAGCAGAGGCCACAGCTGGCCTAGGCAGGCAGTTTCCTCCATCGCTGGTGCAATGAAAGCCTCCTGTTTGCGCTAGCTCTGTGGCTGCCATCTTGGATGGGTTAATTTGCATACAGCCACTCTGATCGGCTGGTGGGCGTGGCTTAGGTGTAATGGAGTGAGGTCAATTTGCATATTACTCTTTTATTAGATGTCAAATGGTGAGAGTTAACAGGGGGGAAATTTAAAAGTACAGATTTATTCAGTTCAATGAAAAAAAGATATCACCCAGGAGACAGATAAAAATAAGTTATCCAGGAGGGTACTATTCTTTGTTTTGCCTTTTTTTTTTTAATTTAACATTTTTATTTTTTTTTTAAATTTAACGTTTTAATATATTTCATTGATTTTTTTTTACAGAGAGGAAGGGAGAGGGAGAGTTAGAAACATCGATGAGAGAAACATTGATCAGCTGCCTCCTGCACACCTTGTACTGGGGATGTGCCCACAACCCAGAAAGATGTCCTTGACCGGAATTGAACCTGGGACCTTTTAGTCCACAGGCCAATGCTCTATCCACTGAGCCAAACCAGTTAGGGCTGTTTTGGTTTTTGCTATGCTTATCTCTGAAGATTTAATCTAACAGTCTAGGTTATATTACATACTGATTATTTCCAAGGTATTCTATATATCCTGGAATTTGCTATAAAACTCATCTGCTTAAAATCTATGAGGGTATCCTTCAACATACAGATGATGTACAGGCTAATTATAAAATGCAAACTAAACAGGTTACCTATGACCTGGTTCTGCAATTATAAACAAGGTTTACTTATTCTAATTACAGTAATTGACCACCAGCACTAAGAGCTAAGTAGTAACTCTGTTGTATAGCTAGTAGCAAACATTCCAACCAGCCACTCAATAATGACCTCATTCACTGAGCTAAAAAGTTTTCACTTGCTATGCATCAAAAGTTGGGAGGTCTTAAGGAGAATACTTATGATTTATGATATTTCTTGCTATACTCAAATAAAAGGACTCTTTTTATAGCCCAATTCAAAAAGATAACTACTTTCTAAAAAAATCCTGTTACCAGAAAAACCTAAAAGTCTATGTAGAAAATTTTGTTTATGATTATTTTTAAAATGGATTATCACAATCTTGTCTTTAAAATGCACTGTCTTTACTGGGTAAACATCTGGGGTGGGGCAGGGGCTGGATGGAAGGGGGCAAAGTGGGGGGAAATGAGGGACATCTATAATACTGTCAAGAATAAAAATAAATAAATGTACTTTTCCCTTTAGGCTAGGGTATGCCACCTTTTGGAGTTTGTAAAACAAGTTTCTGTAAGTTCTGCTAAAATAAAAAAAAAGTTCGTATCAACAAATACTGTTGAATAGCTCTTCACACCACGTTGTTGCCTGAGATTCTAATTGATCATTCAATAAACAATCCCTTATAAAAATCAAGTATTCTTGGAGGTACTGTTAGTTTTTCATACTGGGATGGGGGATGGGGAAGATTACATTTTTCCTGTAATTTCTTTCTAGTAGTGGCTAGCATTCACTAAGGAAGTTTAAGTTTGAAAGGAAATAGGATTAGTTTTGAAAAATATGAATCAGACAAAGTAAAGATTTTGTGGAAATAAAGCGGAGGGTTCTACAAAACTAGAGGGTAGCTTAAGGCCAATGATCATACTAGAGGGTAAGAAAAAGGCGAGATATGAGGGGGAAAAACCCCCCACAGAGTATAACAAAAAACCCAAAACATTTTACTTGGATAAAAGAGGGGAAGCAGAGAGCACATTCTACAAACTGATGTTAAGGAGTGCCTTTTAAAGATGCAGGGTTGACTTTGATCTTATGCACTAGATGACTCATAGATTCTTTCAAGTCCTGTATGTCTCATATACCCAAATTTATACACCAAGGACAAGTGGTAGGTTGCATGAAGCAAGCACACTGGTGATTGTGTGAACCTTTATTTCTTTTAAAAAAAAACCAAAATCTTGAGTATGCATAATTATAACATTCACGATAAATAGTTAATGGTGTAAATCTTATAATAAAGCAAGAATATGCAAATTGACCATCACTCCACCACAAAGATGGTGGCGCCCACAGCAGAGGCGGGGTTTCCATAAAACAAGATGGCTGCATCATAATGAGTCTTAATGAACAGTCAGCAGGGACCTAAGGCTGCCCCCCCACCACCTCATGAGACTTGACAGAGGACCTCAGGCAGTATTCCCCACCCTGCAAGACTTGATGGGGGACCTCAGGCCATGCCCCCTTCCTGGTGGGGCTTGACAAGGGTGAGATGGCTGGGTCTGTATCTAGCCCATTGGGGGGCAGAGGGGCTGGGTCTGCATCTCATGCGATTTTGAGGTGCATGTGGGTAGGCGGGGACTTGACTCTGGGTCCTGTGGTTTGCCCCAGACTCTGACAGGAGGAAGATTTTCTACTAATTTTCTTTCATCTCTGATACTTCTATTATAAAGGGCAAGTAGCAATATTAAAATATTTCCTCTAATTAATCCTCTTTTAACGTGCATGAATTTCATGCACCGGGTCACTAGTATGCTTAATAAAAAGCTAGACAGATTTCATACTTTGCCGAATTAGAGACCTAAATGTTTTATCAATGAAAATACAAAAGCTGTAGTTCACAAAAGGATACATTCAGAGATTACATATTTCCTCTAAAAATCAAGATGATATGATATTAAATGTTTTTATCTGGCCCTGGCCAGTGTGGCTCTGACCACACAGTGAAATGTTATAGGTTCAATCCCGTTGGGGTGCATACAGGAGACAACTGAGTGAGAGAGAGTGAGAGAGAGAGAGAGAGAGAGAGAGAGAGAGTGTGTGTGTGTGTGTGTGTGTCCCCCTCCTGACTCAAATCAATGAAAACATATCCTCAGGTAAGAGTTAACATTTAAAAAATATACATTTTATCTAGAAAAATCTCACAGGCATTTAAGACTCAATCTGGCCTGCATATGCCAATATTACTCTACTAAGTATATGTTCAAGAAATTACTCTTTAGCCCAATAGTGTGGCTCAGTGGCTAAGTGTTGAGCCATGCACCAAGAGGTCAGTGGTTAGATTCGTGGTCAGGGCACATGCCACAGGTTGCAGGCTCGATCCCCAAAAGGGTATGTGCAGGAGGTAGCCAATCAATTTGATGTTTCCTCTCATCAGTATTTCTATATCTTTCTCCCTCTCCCTTCGTCTCTTAAAAAAAAAACAACATATTTTTTTAAAAAAGAAGTTAATTTATATAATAAAATTTTAATATTAAAACCTTTTGAAAATCATTATAATTATCCTAATGGACCCTGGAAGTTTTCTTACAAATTAAAAAAAAATCTTATATTTCTCGACAGTCTGTCATTTAAGATCACTAACATTACATATGTAAATGTACTATTTCTTCATATAATGATCATGTTACCAGCTTATGGAAGATAAGGCATGTTCTATAGAAATTTTATCCATATAGCTAGACCCACTTCTACTCCATAGCAGCAATTTGGAAGCTAGGCATACTATACTTCTACTCTACCTGTGACAGGAGTACTTTTATAAATAATTTAATTTAATTCAAGACCAGGGGTTGACTGTATTAGCAAAAATTAATGCACACAACATAAAGGCCCAGTATCAACTCAATTTTCTTTGTCAAAGACAGTCAATCCATTATCCTGCTTTTAATTTTCTTACAAAGTATAGACAAATATAATAAAATTGCATCATACTTAGAATTTGTTCCAAAGACAGCCTAAATGAGATGAAAATAATACAGTAATTTAAGATTAAGACTGTCATTTAAGTCTACTCATCTTACATATGGTAATGTGTTCCTTCATAGACGATGATGTTACCAACCTCCCGTCAAAGTAACCCTTAACAATCTCTTAATAATATTGACTACATACAGGGTAAGGTATTCAAAGAATAAAGCACAGAAAAATGAAACTGAATTAAAGAACAAGGAGATTCATATTTCACTCTCTCCAGGACTTATAGTCAATGAATTCCTGGGGCAGTAATTTGCATGATTTTGATCCTGCCTACCCTACTCTTCTTTTTCAAATTGAGAGCACATATGTTTAAGTTAAATGCTCATGTGCTATGACACTACTTAGCAATACAAGCCACAGAAAAAAATTATCCTGGATAAATAAGTGACCACCATATGCTATTTCCTCTTGGTAGCATTACTAAGTGAAGAGAACTTCTCTAGTGTTCAATTCCACCTCCTCCCCACTGCTTGTCAACTTTTACTTTTGGAAACTAAATAGAGACAAGAAAACATATAAATCCTGTTATACCAATCTAAATTTTAAAATGTATTCACATAATAAGAGAAAATATAACACAGAATCCTTGCAGTTTTCTGAACTGTTTTCTTTTAATATTTTATTGATTTTTTACAGAGAGGAAGAGAGAGGGTTAGAAAGCTAGAAACATCAATGAGAGAGAAACATCGATCAGCTGCCTCCTGCACACTCCCTATTGGGTATTTGCCTGCAACCAAAGTACATGCCCTTGACTGGAATCGAACCTGGGACCCTTGAGTCTGCGGGCCGACACTCTATCCATTGAGCCAAACCTGTTAGGGCTATTGTTTTCTTAAATTCATTCAGAGTTGATTAATAGTTTAAAATTTAGATCAAAATTCAATTTTAGGGAGAAATCATATCTTACCCACAACCATAAGTGTGAATTCAAACCCTCTCTTCACTGATTTCCTGTATACTTGATTTGGTAGATTTGCAAATCCCACATAGCCTTCAAGGTTCTTCTGTTGCTGAGAAAAGAAAAGGGGTCAAGTTATTCATATATCAACAAACTCTTCTGACACACATTTCAAATTCCCTTCACTAACCCTTTTTTTGAAAACAATACAAATTATTATTCATGGCAAATAAAACAGACTTCCAATGGTATCAATAAAAGTATTGGTTAACTGCAGCAATGGAGAAAATGAATTAAGCATGAGTTAACTGACAATATAATGGCCAATTATAAAAATCCTAGGAAATAAAATAAAAATTTAAAAAACCTGCCCCCAGTAAAGATTTCACTTTATAGTGAGTTAATTAGTCACAATAAGATTCTGACCAATCAACTTAAAAAGAAACAACAAAGGATTATTCACAATATAAAATCCCTTAAAATTATATGAACTCTTCTAATTATCCCATTCGTTCATACTAATTTCCACAGGTATGAGTTAAAAAAAAAAAAGTTGAGTGTAAAGCAATTTCTCCACAAATGTTTGAAGGCTCTCATGACCAGTGTTAATCAATAAACAGTATCTTTCATGCTATTATACCAAATCCAACTATGTCACTTCAAGTTATCGCATGATCCTGCTGCCTCCATTATCAGGGAAATCAGATTTATCCCACTTTTAAATTATAATTCAGTTTTATAACTTTTATGGGTTTTTTTGATGACCTCAATATAATAGTTGCATGAATAATTCAAAGAAACATACTTCTAAATTGGTGTAGTGAATAAGTCTGATTTTTAACTTACCCATTGGTGAGGAAAACTGTCCATAGTTCAGGCCATCTGAGTAGAGTCTTATTAGTTAATTATACTTAAGAGGTAGGTCTTATTCATCATTAAAATATAATTGCAAAATATTCCTAAGAGGTACTCATTTCTCTTAAAAGTTTTTGTAACATTTAAATTCTCATTTAAAAAACCGCATATGAGATTAAAGCATTAATTTAACACATTTGGATTTAACAACAGTCTGCATTCCTCACATAACCTTTTACCCTTTTTTTCATTGACAAAATTTTTAAGCCAAATGTTGAAACAAACAAGTCAGTTAAATTGAAAACCTAATTGTAAGTATAACTAGGGATACTGATCAGAATATATTATTTTAAAATAAAATATGTGAGAGCCTACCATGTGTAGAGCTACAACTATGTATTAAATTAAGGCTTTGTTAGCTTATATTTCATCCAACTGTAAGTTAAATTTAAGTTAATTTAGACTGAAAAAAGTCTCTGTATAAATTATCAAGTATACTCACAGCTACTTTGTAAAGAACACATTTCCATCATTCCAGTGTTCCAGATTCCAATAGAACAGATCCACAGAGGAACAGTAAATGAAGAATTCCAAGAATTGTACATGACACATTTAGTCCAAACAGGAGAGGAAATCCATTGGAACAAAGCAAAAGATATAGAGAGAAAAAATAAAAGTTACTTACATGTAATTACAATAAATCACAGGTAAATTACAAATAAATTCAAGACAAACTTTTCTCTACACATGTCAATAAGACTTTTTTTTTTTTTTGAGGGATACAAGGACCAGTGAGTTTAGTTCATTTTCAGCAGCTCTCTTGATGAAATAAAGAACAAAAAACTCCTACCTTTTATACACCCTGCACCTGAAGTGTTATGAGAAATGGTGGGAATGCTGTCAAGCATACAGTTTCAGGAAGGTACATAGGAACCAAGTTTAAATACCAGTAAGAAAAAATGTCAATTTTGCTTTGTCAGTCACTGAATTAAGAAAGCCCAGATCAGATAAAGACAAAATGTTTTAGGAAAAATATTTACATAGTACTGTGTTTCAGGTTTCATTAACTACCTAAACTAAAATTCAGAATTGGAAGAAATGCAGGCTCATGGATGGATGCATGAAAGGGAAGGGAGCTAAAGACGGAAAGCAGAAACAAATGGAAAAATGAAGTAAATGTGAGCTGGGAAAACTGAAAGACACTTAATGAATCACAAAGAAAACAGACTGCCCTTGGACAAAATGTTTGTGGAAAGTGTGCATTTTTATTCTATACTGACATGAATCTGTGAGTTACACTACAACCTGAAACGATGATGATGATGATGATGATGCTAACCCTTCACATGTCACCGTCACAGCAAGGCCACCCTGACCACCTTATCTAAAATGACACTCCCGCTCATCACCACAGAACTTGGCTGCTTTATGAATTTCTCCTTAGCCCTTAACACCATCTAACATACATTGTACTCATCTTGTTTATTGCCATCTCGGCCCCAACCCACCTCCAATTAGAATGTAAGCTCCATCAAGGTAGAGGTTAATGAATTACATAAATTGTGGCATCAAAAAGTTAAAAAAAGGGCCATCTCGGAGGGTTGAAGAAGTTTCAGAGAAAATATTATAGTTTGCATATTCAAGAAACCCACCAGACAAAAACACAACAAAACCGCCTCAGAATCTGCTCCTGGCGTCTTATCCCTTGCTTTACCCTCATCTCCTGGAACGGTACTTGGCATGTAGTATAATTTGAGGACTAAAGAAAGAAAGAGAAGTATTCTAGGCAAAGGGGCAGGCCCTAAAAGTGGGATGAACTTTTACTTCCAGGAACAAAAAGAAGGTACATGAATTGTGAAGTAGTGAACCAGGGGATAAGCGACAGAAAATGAGGTCAGGGGGCAGTCAGGGCCAGGTCATGTGGGATCAGACAAAAGAAATGTGGATGCTATTTCAGCTCTGATGGGGAGCCACTGGAGGGTTTCACACAAGCGAGTGACCTGACCTGATTTGTGTTTTAAAGATAGCTCTCACTGCTTAGAGAAAGAGTGAAAATAAGGAAACTAGGAAGGAGCCTACCGCAATAGTCCAAGAAAGAAAGGGTGCACTAACTTTAGATGATGCAGATGAAGAGCAGAAGGATTCAGAATGTTTTGAAGGTAGAATTGTCAGGACACTGCTAATGGACTGGATTTGACTGGTGAAGGAAAAATAGACCAAAGAAAACTCCTAGGCTTTCAGCTTAATAACTCCATGGCTAGTGATATCCCTTAGGGAAAGAGGCAACAAAAGGGAAGGAAAAGGCTGGAAAGGTGAGAGCCCAAGCTGCCAAAATAGAAAACATCCTTGAACATGCTAAGTCTGAGATGTCTATTACATATTCAAGGAGAGATGTCCGCAAGCAATTAAATAGAAGAATCTAGAAATTCTAGGGTTAGTTGGTGCTGTAAACATAGATTTTGGAATCATAAGCATATAGACAGTATTATGGAAGGATTGAAAAGTGCAACTTGTTTTAGAAACTGCTAAATATACTTTTCAGTAACAACAAAATTGATTATAGGGTACTGTATTTAACTGGAAACCCAACAAAATTGGAATTTGAGGAAAATTAAGATATATTCCTAGTAGGATCTACTTAAAAATCTTCAACTCCTCCCATCTTTACATCTTCAGAACCCTGGAAATAAGCAAAAGGCTTGCAGCAATCCAGAGTGCTTATTCAATAAAAGGACTGAATCTCAGCAAAAACAGCAGCTCTTTTTGCATTTTAACTTGCCCATTCTCATCTCCCCTCCCCAGCTCCACAGTAGCCCTGAAAACCAACAACATGCAACAATGGCAAGAATCAGCAGCTGTTCACAACTGGAGAAAGCAGAACATGCTCCTTCAAAGCTTCCTTCCCACAGAACTGCCATTATTTGACATGTCTGGTGGTTCCCTGAAAGATTCCACAAGATAACCAAACCACGAAGATAATCAGAGACTTCAATGACAACACATATCAAAGAAAACAGACTTTACAGAATTAGTTCCCCAAAAGTTGATAAACAAACAACAAAGAGCAACAATAAACCCTGCAGAATGGCAGAGAGGAAGAATCTGACCCCAGTTGCCATACTGTATTATTTAAAAGTCCAACATTCAAGAAAAAATGGTGAGAAATGCAACAAGACAAAACAAAAAACCCTCTACAAGAATGCATGGCCCATATTGGGGGGGGGGGGGACAATCAATAAAAACTACCCCAAAGAAGCTCAGACACTAGGCAGACTTTAAATATGTTTTCTAAAAAAACTAATGGAAAGCATGAGAACAAATGTTTGCCAATACAGAACATCAATAAAGAGATAAGAAATTATTAAAAAGAACCAAACAAAAATTCTCAAGTTGAAAAG
Organism: Murina feae; assembly: GCA_004026665.1. NCBI lineage: Eukaryota > Metazoa > Chordata > Mammalia > Chiroptera > Vespertilionidae > Murina > Murina feae. The sequence continues at coordinate 30,903 of PVJC01009935.1, forward strand.
AACTATAACTGAAATGAAACTTCAGAACTTGACAGATGTAAATCTTACCTTTCAGTGTACTTAGATTAAATGTAACAGGATTAAACATTCCAACCAAAAGGCAAAGACTGGCTGAATGGAGTTTTAAAAACCATGACTCAACTGTATGGTGCCCACAAGAAACACTTTTAGAATCACAGATACAATTAGCTTGAAAGAAAAAGTTTAGGAAAAGTAACAAAAAGAGAGTTAAAGTGGCTACAACACTGACTTTAAGACAAAGATTGTTACCATAGACAAAAAATGTTTTATGTTGATTAAAACGAGTATTTATAAAGAAGGTATAACAGTTAAAAACAAATATGCCCCTAACAACAGCGCCCAAAAATACACAAAGCAAAGACTAACAACATGGAAGGAAGAAATAAGACAAATTCACCAAGAACTGGATTTCAATATTTCATTTTCCAAAAACAATAATGCAAGTAGACAGAAGACAAGGAAACAAGATCTGCACGCTACCTTTTACTTCTAATTTTTCTGTCTCCTTTCTTACAGTTTTCTTACTTATGTAAAAATCTAGGTAGAAACTAAAAACTAAACCAGAAACTAATGAGATTGATTGTCCATATGGATGGGTGGAACAGTGATAGAAATGGGGAACCAGAATAGAGTAAAAAGAGATGTAAGGTCTGAGGGACACTTGTGGACATACTATTTTTTATAGAGTTGACTATTAATACCACAGTAATGTTTCACACATTCCAATAAAAAGTAACCTAAGCCAGCCAGGATATGAGAACACAAAATGAACTAGAAAAGAAGTAACAAATGAAGCTAACTGTACTTCAAATCAGTAACATTAGCACAGAGTGGGGAAGAAAAAAAGCATAACTTTGAAAAACAGTACTTTGACTTATAAGACTAAAGACAAAAAAGTGGATACAAATACTATACTATAGTAAGTAAGTAATACCAATTCTGAAACTACATTTATGTGTATACCAGAATTGAACAAATATGTAAATAAACTGTGATGGACGCCAGGTTTTTCACTGTTGGAGAAAGGAATTACAAATAAGGTAAAGAAAAAGACTAGATTGAACCTTGTGTTAGTGGACTGGAATTGGCATATTAGTATGAATTAATGACTTTACATTAATAAACATATACATATGTAGTGTTTACACACACTCAGATACACAGAAATATAGGTGTGTGAGTATATAATTATGTAGTTTCCTAGATCTGCTAAAGACGCCTAGAAGCAATGACACCCCAAGAGCAATAACCTCTTCTAGTGCTCAGACCTTGCATTCTAAATACTATTCTCAAATAAAAGGAACTTGGATTCCTTGGAGAAATGTCTGATTCCAGGGCTTAAGAAAGGAAAACACAAGATGAGCCAGCAAGTAAAAAAGTACTCCCAAAAATTGAAGGGGCATGTTGAAAGAAAGAATAGGAACCAACTGAAATAGCTCTCAATGGTCAAATCCAGGACAATTTGATAAAATTTATATTCATTTCCCTATATCAGTATTAACAACTAACTGAGTGAATGAATGAATGAATGAATGAATGAATGAATACATAAGACAGAACAGCTCTTCCTTACAAAAGAATCCAATTTTTTAAGTGTAGCATAACAGAAACAGAAAATCACTATTAAGGCAAAAAGAACAGCAATAATTGTGACAGGCAAAATTATTAATAGATAGTGAATAATAAAAGTATGATGAGAAGTAAGTTATTTGAATAGTTCAACAAAAAACTAGTAACTAAAACATACAACTCAATAAGATAAATAATCCAACTTAAAAATGGACCAAACATTTCAACAGACCACCAAAGACATGGATGGCGAATAAGCACATGATTAAGATCCTCAACATCATCAGTCATCAGGAAAAGGCAAATTAAAATCACTAGGAGGTATTTCTACAATTCTACTAAAATGGCTAAAATGAATGAGTGACCACCTCAAGTACTGGTGAATATGTGAAGTAACTAGAGTTTTTATACACGGTTGATAGGAATGTAAAATGTTACAATTATGTTGAAAAATAGTTTGGCAATTTCTGAAAAAGTTGAACATACACCTATGTATGACTTAGCTTAAGAACCCAAGAAAAATGCAATCATGTGCCACCACCACTTGCTGCTTTAAAAAAACAAAACAAAAATAAAACAAAACAAATATATCTATATCTATCTATCTATCTATCTATCTATCTATCTATCTATTTATTTTTACAGGCCTGATGCATGAAATTTGTGCAAGATATGGCCTTCCTTCCCCTGGCTGCCCGCACTGGCTTCCCTCTGGGCGCCAGCAGGCACCCAGGACCCAGACTTCCCTCGCAGCCCCGACTTCGTCTGGAAGGTCATCCATAAGCATATCTGGTCTAATTCGAATATTATGCTTTTATTATTATAAATTTATTTCAGAGAGGAAGGGAGAAACATCAATGCCAAGAGAGAATCATTGGATTGGCTTCTGCCTGCATGGCCCCTCCTGGAGATAGAGCCAACAACCCAGGCATGTGCCCTGACCGGAAATCGAACCTGGGACCTCCTGGTTCATAGGTCGATGCTCAACCACGGAGCCACAACAGCTGGGCCACTTACTACTTTTAAGAAAAGTTTACCAAAAAAAAAAGTTGCAAAGAAAATATATTCAAATTTTAACACTGGTTGTATTTTGCTAAGTGGATTTGGGGTAATTCAGTTTTACAATATTTTCTGTTTTCCAGGTTATTATTAAGGAAGTGAAGCATTTCTAGTGTAAAAAAAAAAATCTCAGAGACAGAAAATGAAGTCATGTTCATCACAAATCAGTATGTTGTTTTTTGTTAATAGACAAATCAGATGCTCTTTATTTTCCATCTCTGACAAGTTCATTAGATCAGCGGTCACCAACCTTTCGGACCTCACAGACCACAAGTGGTCCGAAGACCACCAGTGGCGACTGCTGCAATACACTGCAAAGGAAAAAAGAATAATTCTGACAAGAATTCAAGAAAAATTGTAGGAGGTAATTCTGACTAGCAAGGTACAGAAAGACTGGAAAATTATAAAATAAGATTGATCAACAGCTGGTTAGTTATAAGCCAAATTCAACAGAATTATACATCACCAGGATCCAATTTAAATCCAGATAACATAATTTAATACTTTTGATTAAAAAAAAAACATGAAAGAGATGCTTGTCAAACTGGCAGATGATAAAAATTGAGAAAAGTAACAAAAACTTTATATGAGCCCTAACGGGTTTGGATTACTGGATACAGCGTCGGTCTGTGGACTAAAAGGTCCCAGGTTTGATTTCGGTCAAGGGCATGTACCTTGATTGCAGGCACATCCCCAGAAGTGGGTGTGCAGGAGGCAGCTGATCAATGTTTCTCTCTCATCAATGTTTCTAACTCTCTATCCCTCTCCCTCTTCTTCTCTGTAAAAAAATCAATAAAATATATTTAAAACAAACAAACGTTATATGACACACTCAGAACCCAAATTAAATTTTAACATAGAAATATGTGGATCTAAACTATTACCTTTTTCCCCATCCCAAACCAGAATTTGAAAGACACACTTTCAGTTAAGATCAGAACTATAAACTGAGACTACAGAAGTAAGGTGAAAGGACATTTTTCAGCCATTCAATTAACAAGTTGCTCTAATTACCACAACCACAACAAAAAAAGTGAAGAATTTAAACCAATAGCAGCATGAAAGGAAAAGGCAGGAACATCTTAGCTGAAGCTATGCTCCATAAATCAATAGCTACCCTAAAAGGTAATTTAATGTTAGATCTCATTAACAGACTTATAGCAAGTAGAATGAGACAAAAGATAGAGGTATTCTGATCTTTAATTTTAAGATCACAAGATATGCAGTTCTCGGTTTCAGCAGAGATATGTACAAAATAAAGTTCATAGGGGAGTAACAATGATAGTTAGAAGCATATAACCCCTGTCACAAATATTGTTAAAGGGGATAGAAAGACCAAATCTCTACAAAAGACTCAGAGAGGGATTATTAAAAACTATCCTATATAATAAAAGGCTAATACACAAATTGACCGAACAGAACAACCAGTCGCTATGACAGGTACTGACCACCAGGGGGTAGACACTCAATGCAGAAGCTGCCCCCTGGTGGTCAGTGTGCTCCCACAAAGGGAGCACCACTCAGCCAGAAGCCGGGCTCCCAGATGGTGAGCACAGCTGTGGCAGAGGGGCCTCTCTCGACTCTGCAGTCGCACTATCGAGTGGCAGCAGCAGGCGCAGGGGGCCAGGAGGGGTGCAGGTGGCACAGTGCTCAGCCCTGGTTCTGGCTCCTCCCTGGCCGCCTACTGCGTGGTGCATTGCTCATCCCTTAGGGGATGTCAACTACGGGTTCTGGTGCTATCCCCACAGGCCAGGTGCATGAATCCAGTAGTATATTTCAATAAGAAATATGAATACCAATATCTGCTCCAACTTATAGCTATGCTCTGGTGAGTAAATACATAACCTTTCTGAGCCTTAGATTGGGATAATGTCTTTATGAGGTTATTGTAAGACTAGAAGCCCAGTGTACAAAAATGTGTGCACTCGGGGGATGGGGGAGCCCCTCAGCCCAGCCTGTGACCTCTTGCAGTCTGGGACACCTTGGGGGATGTCCACCTGTTGGCTTAGGCCTGCTCCCTGGGGGATCGGACCTAGGCTGGCAGACAGACATCCCTCTGGCAGCCCGGGAGCCCTTGGGGGATGTCTACTTGCCAGTAGGAAGCAGGCCTAAGCTGCAGTCAGACATCCTTAGTGCTGCTGAGGAGGCGGGAGAGGCTCCCACCAGCACCACTGTACTGGCAGCCTTCAGCCTGGCTTGTGGCTGAGCAGAGCTCCCCCTGTGGGAGCACACTGACCAACAGGGGGCAGCTCCTGCATTGAGCGTCTGCCCCTGGTGGTCAGTATGTGACATAGTGACCAGTTATTCCTACTCAGTCTGTTGTTAGGATCAATTTGCATATTACCCTTTTATTATAGAGGATTTACATATAATATTTTCATACATACACATATGTATGTACACTAGTATACATAAATGAAATATTTAAAACTTCACAGAGAGTAAAGTATAATGTGCAATTATTAAGGTCTCTATTCTTTGCAGATAAGTGATTCCCAATCCTGGCTGTAATCAGAAGTATCTGAGGAGCTTTAGACAGAGTAGAATCTTTTCCTGGTTCATAGGTTGACACTCAACCACTGAGCCACACAGGCCAGGTGACAAGTAGAATCTTGCTGATAGAGCCGAGAAAACAGTATTTTCAATAAGAATCTTTAGAAGCCTATACTATAAGTAGACAAATATTTCAAGTTCTATAATTAGCCCATTATAATAGTAGTATTTGAGGTACAATAATTTCACAAAGACTTATTAAATGAAGTGGGAAGAGACCAGTGAGGAAACTACTCAATAGGAAAGACAATCCTTTGTTCATCTTGATTAGATTCTAATTTGTTAAATGGAATGCACTACTGAGTAACTATATGTAGAACACTCACCCTTCAATAAAAAAAAAAAAATCATTGGAACCTCTCAGCCCTACCCAATAACATCTAACACAGATTCAAATAAAAGTTTCCATCAAGCATAAAACTCCTCTTATTCCCTTATTCCAGGCTAGTACATTTATTTCAGATAACATGGCATATTTGCAAGTTTATGGTATTACTTCTTCATTTCCTCCATGTTGATCAAAATACTTAACTTTCATAAAGATAGGGGTTGCAATTTTTAAGCAAGTCTAAAATAGCTCCAAAATTCATTTTTTTAAAAAGCCCTGGCCGGAGTGATCAGTGGATAGAGTATCTGCCTAGGGGTCCTCAAACTTTTTAAACAGGGGGCCAGTTCACTGTCCCTCAGACCGTTGGAGAGCCGGACTATACTTTAAAAAAAAAACTATGAACAAATTCCTAGCACACTGCACATATCTTATTTTAAAAGCAGGACAGGCAGCAGCAGCAAAAACACCCGGCACGTGGCCCGCGGGCCGTGGTTTAAGGATGCCTGGATTAGAGTCTCAGATTCAATTCAAGGTCACGGGTGGGGGCACATGTGGGAGGCAACCAGTCGATGTCTCTTTCACATGGACGTTTCTTCTTTTCTCTCTCTCTGCCCCTCCTCTCTTCCTTCCACTTTCTAGCAATCAATTGAAAAAGTATCCTCCAATGAGGATTAAAAAAAGAAGAAAACAAAGAAACTATCTTAACTAATAAAAGCATAATATTAAAATTAACCGTTTCTTCGGGACGGCCTAAGCCACACCCACCAGCCAATCAGAGTGACTGTATGCAAATTAGCCTAGCCAAGATGGCGGAGGCCGCAGCCCGGTGTGTGCGGCTTCTCTGGAGCTGCTGCCTCCGCCATCTTGGGAGCCTCCGTCCTGGGAAGCCATCTGGTGCCCTGGGCCGCCGATGCCTTTCCAAGGGGAAGCCTCCAGGGCGTGGCTGGATCCGCGGCCCCCTCCTGGGAGGCCCATGGGGTGGCCAGCGCCACCCAATGGGCTTTCCAGGAGCAGAAGCCTGGGGGATGGGGGGACAGGACCAGCCAGGGGACCCCAAGGCCCCCTCCTGGGAAGCCTATAGGGTGGCCAACACCACCCCATCGCTTCCCAGGGGGATGGCCTGGAGGGTCAGTGGGAGCTATGGCCAGCCTGAAAACTGCCCTTAGCCCCTCACCCAGGTTTGCCACACCCCCTGGGGTGAGGGTCTCCACTGGGGAGCTTGACCAGCCTGCAAACAGACATTGGCCCCTCACCTAGGCTGGCCAGGATCATCAGCAGGTGGACATCCCCAGAGGGGTCCAAACTGTGGGAGGGCACAGGCCGGGCTGAGGTAACACCCCCCCCCCCCACCGCTCCAGTGCACAAATTTTTGTGCACCGGGCCCCTAGTATCTATATAATTATCTTTCTAACAGCACAGCACCATGGTCAAACACAAACTTAACTACTTTTGGTGAGTCTGCTTGCCAGCTAAGCCATTCTAGTTTTATCTTTTTGGCTCACAGCTAAATGAACCCTCCTCTCATAATGTAACTCCTAGTTGTTCTGTATTAGACCAACTTTTTTATTCCATTATAAAATCCCAAACAGAACTATGTATAGTTCTATTTAAGATCACTAGTTTCATCCTTTCTGCCAAGTTCTCAAGTTTCCAAACTTAAGCTAGAGATAAGTTAACTACTAGATTCACCTTTTCCAGCAATGAGAAAACTAAAAGACAAGTTCCTGGCTGTGTAGCTCATTTGGTTAGAGCATCACCCCTGATATGCCAAGGTTGCAGGTTCAATTCCTGGTCAGGGCACATACAAGAATCAACAAATAAATTCATAAATAAGTGGAACAATATACATAATCCATGGTCACAGACAATAGGGTGCTGAGGGCCTGGGACGAGGTGAGGGGGATTGGAAGGAGTCAACGGGGGAGGGAGGGTCATATGTAATACTTTCAACATTAAACAACTATTTTTAAAAAGATGATAAAAAATGATAAATCAATTAATAAATGGCCTATATAATAAAAGTGCAATATGCTAGTCGACTGCTCAACCAGTGGCTATGACGTGTACTGACCACCAGGGGGCAGAGGCTCCAACCAGTAGGTTAGCTTGCTGCTGGAGTCTGGTCATACAGGACTGGGCAAGAGGGCTGGACCCGCCCTGGAGACCTCCTGCAGCCCTCTCTGGTCGGCTGGCCTCCATCGGCCCTGATTGGGACTGGGCGAGACAGCCCGATCAGCAGCCAGGCCGAGGGACCTCACCTGTGCATGAATTTGTGCACTGAGCCTCTAGTAAAAAATAGAAGATACAATTTGTCCTCTAAGCATGTATGTACTATTATGGTCTTTGCAAATTATACAATGAATACAAATTTTGGTTTTCTATTTGCACATTATTTTATACTCCATAAAATATTATCACTTCTACTTTATTTCATTTTCACCCAGCATATCAACTATACAGAATACAATTGGAAAACAGAAATGGAAATCTAACTTAATGCTTAAAAGGTAGCTGACCTTCAGTACAGAAATGAACCAGGAAATAAAGGTGAGCAAGTAAAACACAAAGATTTGTAACAGCAAAACTCCATGGACATATGAAGATAAATACACCCATAGAACAGAAAAAAGTGAAAAGCAATGTACATATAGTTAAAAAAGCAAAAATGACTATCATATTGCATTATTTAATAGTTTCATATTATGTCACAGCATAATACAAAATATTCCTGATGTTGATTTTAAGAAGTTCAGTATATTCTACTGAAAATATGGAACTAATCAGGTTATACATAACAAATCTCTCTCCAATAATATAAGAAACAGAAATTAAAACAAGTTTAATGTATTAAACTAGGAAAATAACTAGGGAGGGCATAAGAGGTTTGCTTAAAGATACTCTTTAAAATAATACTTAAAATTCTAAAATATTGAAACTACAAAATAATAAAAAATGGCTAGGCAAATTAGGGTATCAACACTGGAACACCATGTATATATTTAATATATATGTTTAATTCATATTTAATTCATGAGTTTAATACACCAAAAACCACATTAAATATTAAGTGAACAGGATCTTGGTTTTGTATAAAATGTAAGAGTTTACAGAGTACTTTTACAAATACTACCACATAATATGTAATTCATGTCAAAGGTTATCAATCCCGATGGTTCAACATAATTAACTAAAATACTGAATATGCACATTTTTTGAACCCCACCTTGTGAATTAATGAGCCTCCAAGTGTTAAGCATTAGAAATGTTTCCAATGCCTGACCAAGGTTAAGAACCATTAACCACTAATATATCTATAATTACAACCATGAAAAATTTTTAATTAAAAAAGAACACAAATTAACTTTTAGTGATTGAAATAACTTAATAGTTTTTATTTCTTCTGGTTAATTTATTTAAATAACCATAAAAGGAACTAAATATTTATATATATATTTCCTTTTATGATATACATATATATGAAACTTTTTAAAATTAAAAATAGTTTAAAATGTTGGTGGTTGACAGTATATTAGTTACTGAAAAGTGTTTCCCTGTTTAGAATACCTCACATCCCAGAATGCTAACAAATTAAGTGGTACCCTGGTGATTTTAATAACAGTATAAACATAAAGCACTAGAATAAAAGTACTATAAAGAGTTTGCCTCCTTCCTCTTAACAAATAATGATTTCACTGAAAATATTTAGATTCTCTAACACTGTACCAAAATATTCTTCAAAAAAAGGAACTTGAATTACAATCTGAATGAACAATTTGAATATATAAGGATACAAAATGTCATTGTGTAAAGAAACACCTGCATAACCCTTAAACAGCCGCTGCTGTGAAATACACCAGTAGAAATTTTAAGTAAGTAAACATTTTAGTATTACTCAAAAAAGTGGTGACTTCTGGTCTTTGAAGAATGCATGAGTTTCACACTAATCACTTTATTCCAATTTCCTTCAACTCTGCTCACCAAAGCACAAATACCAACCAAATCTAAAAAAACAAACACATGTGTTGACCAAACTACCAATATAGCTTTTGTTCAATATGTCAGATTCAATTACTAAACATAAAAATTCAAAGCACAAATGAATAAATTTATAATAATCTTAAAATGTTATTTTCCATCCAAGGTTTCTGCTAATCCTGAGACTACCAGACATGCCTACCTAGCTATCTCCAAAGCCTCACAATTTCAGGTGGTTTTTTTTGTTGTTTTGTTTTGTTAGTTTGTTTTTGTTAATCTTCATTGGAGGATATTTTTTCCCTTTGATTTTGAGAGAATGGGAGGGAGGGAGTTGGGGAGAGAGAAATATTGATGGAGAGACACATCGATACAGTTGCCTCCCACATGCGCCAAATATGCGAATATGCAGGTACGCAGCCTTGACCAGAAATCAAACCCATGCATGGGCCAACACTCTCACCACTGAGCACACTGGCTAGGGATCAATTTCATGTTTTAAATCACCTATCTCAAGAAATGATACCTACTCTTTTATTTTTTTTATTTATTTTATTTTTTTAAGTAAATCTCCCATCCACACCCTTTTCTCAGCTAGCCAGTTTCACCCAGAAAGCTCCAACATTTCTGGGTTCGTTCGATATCTACCACCTACATCCACTCACACACCACGTATCTCACCAACATCCCTATACTCCATGACCTTTGCCAACGTCCTAGTGATGCACTTCATCTCTTTTAGTCCTACGACAGCTGTGTTAAGCTTCCTTATTTCATTGGCCACACCTTGGTACTCTCTCTTCCCGACTGGCATTATCATCACGTTGCTCATTGCTACCCTTCCTAAAGATTTTTTAAAAATCCTCAACATGCCACACAAGATCTCATAACCTACACCGCTATGATTTCACAGCTTAGACTAAGTATCCTTTCCCCTCTGCCTAATAACTTGTACCCAACTTTAAGATTCATCTTTTCCATTTTGGAAAAAGTATCCTTCTCCTACACTTCCACTGTATACACACCTTTAAATTATATCACAAATGATTTAGTAAATAAATATTAAAGTGAACAAAATGGTCCTTGAGTTTAAGAAACTTACAATCGAGACAGAAAAGTAGTTAATTGCCAAATAGTCTAATACCTTTTTTAAAGCTAAGATCTGAGTGGTTGTTATAAGCCAGGCTAAGAACTTGCCATGTATTACCTCATTTAATTTTCTAATAACTTTGGAGTCCCACTTTTTTTTACAAAGAAAGAAACAAGAAAAAGTTCTGTTATCTTTCCAAGGTTCAGTTAAGTTTTAGGGACATGAATCCAGGCCTAACTCTAAAATCTAAGCTCTTAATCAATCACCAGGCCTATTTCTGTCACAGCATTTAACTCACTTTCCCCAGTGCCTGACACACAGCAGGCATGAGATACAAATTTGTTAAATGAGTGAATGTGAGTTTTGAAGTCCTAAGCTAGTTACAATATCATCAACACTACTCCTTTAATTAATAGTATAGTGTGTCAAAGAGTTCAAAAACTGTGAAACTAACACACATGAAAAGATCATCTCTCAAGTTACTCATCATGTCACGGCTTATGATAGCAAAACATCCTATATAATATCCTATATAATTAAAGCATAGAATGCAAATTGTCCCCAAGATGAAGAGTTGTCTGGGAGTTTGACCAGGGGGAGGGGCCGGCCAGGGGAAGGGAGGGAGTACCTGGCCTGCAGCCGGCAGCAGCTAGGGACCCTACCAGTGCATGAATTTCGTGCACTGACCTCTAGTTGAGAATAAATATCAGAAGGGGACATGTTAAACAAATCACAGGCTATCCATACATAGTTACACGTCACTTAACAATGGGGTATGTTCTGAGAAATGAGGAAAGCAACGCTGCTGTGCACTTACACAAACCTAGTGTGTGTGTGTGTGTGTGTGTATATATATATATATCCTACTATACATACACCTATGCTATAGGGTTTAGCTTATGGTCCTAGGTTATACACCTGTACAGCATGTCATAGTACTGAATACTGTAGGTGATTTTCACATAATAGTATTTGTGTATCTAAACATAGGAAAGGTACAGTAAAAATATGATGCTAAAAGATTAAAAATGGTACACCTATATAGGACGCTTATGTAAGGGGCCCTGACTGACCCTCCTGCGTGAGGTTCATCAATTATACTTTGGAAAATACTGACCTAGTATGATACTGTATGTTCAATAATTACTGACCATGTTTCACAAAGTCCACTAATTAAGTGATAAATGTACAGACACACAAAAGCTACCTAGGTGATTCTGATTCCCAAGTTTGAAAAATACTAAGTATTAACTCAGCAGTTCTCAACCAGTGGGTTGCGACCCCTTTGGCGGTTGAACGACCCTTTCACAGGGGTCGCCTAAGACCATCCTGCATATCAGATATTTACATTACGATCCATAACAGTAGCAACATTACAGTTATGAAGTAGCAATGAAAATAATTTCATGGTTGGGTCACCACATGAGGACTTGTATTTAAAGGGCCAGAAGGTTGAGAACCACTGTAGGTGGTCGGAGCTCTGGGAGGAAGAATTATGGACTAGTGGGTTAAGAAAGACTTCTCTCTTCTCCATTTCCTACTATGCTGCAGTGGCTATCACCTAGCTCCATCTGGCTTTGAGATGAACTCCTCTAAAGCAGTAGCCTCAGATCTCTCTATCCACACCAGCTATACAGAGTACACAATAAACAAATCCAAGAAAAAGCCACAGGGACTTAATACCATTTAAAGCTTTCCTCCTCACACCAAGACCTCCAACCTCTTGCACATACTGCACATCCAAACTATATGTTCCCCAGAGTGGTTTTACAGATTTGTAAAATTTGTAAAAATTTTACAAATTATTAATTCTTAATAAAAAAGAAATATTTATATCCCAAACAATCCTTACAAAACAGAATTTAACCTTCCCCAAATTTATACTAAGTGCAATGTACTGCTATTTTCTATTTCTTTCCTACCTTTATGCTGTTAATCCTCACCCGAGGATATTTTCCCATTGATTTTTAGAACGAGTGGAAGAGAGCGGGAAACACAGAGAAATATGATGTGAGAGAAACACATCGATTGGTTGCCACCTGCAGGAGCCCCACCAGGGCGGGAGCCTGCGACAGAGGTACACGCCCTTGACTGGGATCAAACTCGGGACCCTCTGGTGACGCTCTACCCACTGGGCCAAACCCGCTAGGGCTCTCTCCGACTTTTTAAAAAGCATTAGGAGAAATCCACAAAATCGATTCCAAGATCAACTAATAGGTCTCAACTTGCAGGCTGCAAAACACCGCTGGAGAGACCAGCAGTCCGCGTTTAGCAGTGTGCGCCCACCTGGCAGGCCCAGCCTGTAATCATGCTGCCTTAGAATTCTGCTCTGCAAAACACTTTTTCTACATCACCTTCATTGTATAATTAATCTCAAATCATTTACAATTCAAACTTAGTACAGTAAACGTATCAAAAGTTTTGTCTTAAAATTTAGTAAAATGCATAAATGTTAAAACAAAGTGTTTCAATCTCTAATCAAAATTGAACATGGCTAATTAGCTCAAAATGTGAGCCGTGGCCCTCCACTGGTAATGTACTAGGTAACAACGCTCCACTGGCAAGACCCAGCCGGAGCACGCCTGCTGTGAGTGTACCATCGAGTTACAAGAAGTGCGAAACCAAAGTGCTCTGCCACTGTCTTCACTCACTGGCCTTGCCGCTGACCACCCCCGATCATGAGACCTTGGAAACCGCGATTCTAACTCTTCCTCCTCCCCAAGCTTTTTTTGGGGGGGTGGGGGGTACCAGGGGAGGGTGTCGTCTATGTTGTTGTCAACCCTCTACAATTGCTTTAAGATCTGTCAGGATCCAACCTTATCTCAAACTAGCTCAGAAGTTCTGGCATGGACTAAAGATTACTTCTATGGGAAAATCCAAAAATCTAAACAACCAGTTCTGAAGCATAATCTATTGATAACACTACCTTTCATGTAGTTAACACGATTGAATGCCTTATCTGCAAGAGAAAACCAGAAACCAAAAACTCCTAACTAAATTACAAATATATATATATACATATATATTCTTTCTGCAAATTAAAATCTGCGTGACAAACACAAAATGAAATTCCAGAATCAGTTACGAACTTCAATTCCATAAACCTAGCAGCACAGGTGGCATTTTTAGTAACTTTGCTGCGAGAACCTGGCTCAATAAAAAGGAGGGACGGTAAGAATGGAGAACCAGGCTCCGTCGTGTTGGCCCCTCGCAGACGGCCGCGCAGGGACCGGCTAAACCACCCGGCAGCGTCCCCGTCGGTTCCCCGGCTCCGGCCAGCCCTCCCCAGGCCCCACCC
>PVJC01009936.1:0-24156 GCA_004026665.1 Murina feae
CCCCCAACTGCCCCCCTGCTGGTTGCCCCTCATGCCCCTCCAACCAGCCTGGTTGCCCAACACAACCTGCTGTTCAGTTGATTGGTTGTCCCTCACTACTAATACCCCTGCTGGCCTGGTTGTAGGCAGCCATCTTGTGAGGATGTGAGGGTCAATTTGCTTATTACCTTTTTATTATATAGGATTATTTAAAATCCCTTGAGAGAGAATTGGATTGGCCCAGTTTGAACCAGATGTCTATTGTGAGCCAACCAGCTTTATCCCTGGTTGTGGGGGTGGGATGTTTGTGTCATATGGCATTAATATAGAATTTAGACATACTGGCTCAGCAGGAAGTAATGAATAATTCTCTGAGGAGGAGTTTGTATTTCAAATTGTACATATATTTGAATTCCATCATATTTGTTGTTTCTTCTTTCCTTCTTATTTCCTAACTTTGGGATTTGTCCAAAAGATATCCCATTTCTTCAGTACTTTTCCTCTTGAAATTTTATGGTTTTGAGTATCACTGATATGTAGGTGAATCTGAAATATGTATTTCTAGATTTTATTCACTTCATAATGCCTACCTCACATGTTCATTGGACTATAGGCCTCTGCCCTTGGATGTCTCACAGTTAAATCATAGTTAGTATGTCCAGAATGGCCAAGTTCCTCTATCTAATTATCTTGATGTCACCTCTCTACTGCTAATCATGTAGGACCAAAAGTTTGAGATTATGTGTATGTCCAACCTCACAATTTCTTTTCTCATATTTCATTAGTCATCAAACTCTATTGCTTCTTCTTAATTTCCCATATTCATTTACTCTTTTTTTCTTATAATTACCCAAACTGCAGTTCAGACCTTTATTATCTAAATCATTGAAATAATTGCCCAACTGTTTACCTACAGTCACTCCTCATTACAAACCATTGAACATATGATTTTCAGTTTAGTCATTCTAAACACAGCTGTCATGTCATCACTTTTCTGTTCAAAAATTCCTTCATATTTATCAAATATAATTTAAAAGTCTATGTATAACATACAATTAGAGCCCACTGCAACTAAGAAAATTTAAAATAGCAATGACAAACAAAATCAAAGTTTATTTCTTTGAAGTTTTTTTCATAATAGTCCAGATTTGGAAAGATGATACAGGATTAGGATCCATCTAACTAGCTGCTCTGCTGTAATTGGCTTATTCTTAAGGCCATTTCATGATCTATCATGGCTGCTGAAGCTCCAGCAAGCACAGTCATGCTCCATGCAGCAGAATAGAGGAAGGACAGAAAAAAGGCTTGCGTACTTTATTAGGAGACTTCTTAGAACTACTATCTTAATTTTACTTATATCTTACTGGCTAAAACCTAGAAATAAGTGCACACATAATTGCCAGAAAGAATCTTTTAGTAAGAAATGAAGGAGAATAGACATTTATGTAGACAACTATAAGTATCTGCCATAGATTGCTATTTAATGCCATTTACTTCTGTTCTCAACTGAGCATTTGCATCTTCATTTCTTATCTTGAGTTTAAGCATTCTGTCAGGGTAAAATTCAAGCAACTAATGTCCGTGGTTTAAGTCAGATGGGTATTATCTGACATATGAATCCAGTGGATGTAGGTTGACAGAATAGTTCTGCTTTAGTGTTCAGTGAGAAACTCAGGATCCTCATTATCTCATAGGGTGTTGTACTCATTTGCCTGATCAAAGCTGACTCAGCACTATATTTGTGTTCTAGTCTACTGGAAAGAGAGAGAGAGAAAAAAAAAAAGACTTATTCTAGAGAAAGTAGCCTGTCTTTAAGTTAGAAGTGGCCTGAAATGTGCACATCCCCCAGGCTTTCCCAGGCTTCATACATATCTTTCAAAAAGACTGGGAAATAAAGACTGTGCCTGGATGATCGTGTGCTCAGGAAGAAGCAGAGAAAGGATTTGGAAGGGATAACTGCTGCTCTGTCACATTCCAGTTCTGTCTGTACCTCAAGGGACAGCTCAAGTACCATTTGTGCAAAGAAGCCTTTTCTGAATATTTAACCAAAACCAATAATGTTTATAACTCACAGTGATCTATAGCTGAATATTTGCTAGGAACCAAACTGTGTACCCTGGCTTAATGCTATTCAAAATTCTATAAGATTTTGTCCACATTTCCACAGATGGAAGATTATAGGTTACACTGATTAAACAAAGATTATGGGACTAGGGGGTGTTGGAATCATGAGCTCTCCTTCTGTGCTCCCACAGCTTTTCTTTTTTCTTTTTAGTAGTTTTCTTTATGCTACATCATTTGTGATGTGTCTCGCTTCCCTCCTAGATTGTGAACTTTCTGAGGCCAGGCCTGGTTCCTCTATTAGTCCTATCCTATCTAACAGAATACTTTGTATGTAGGAGGCTTTCATTAAATATGTACTGAACAAATGAATTTTCATCCAAAAAAATTTTGAATTCACAGATAATGTATATAAAGGGTCAGTTTGAGCAGGGTATCATGTGGTCAGGAGACTTTAATATATTCTCTTTATATTAAACTAGGGGCCCGATGCATGAAATTCATGCATGGGTAGGGTCCCTAGGCCTGGCTGGCATTCAGGGCTGGTGCTCCCCCCTCTCCCCTCCCCCCTCTCCCCTCTCCTGTCACTGGCACTGCCTTGGCTGGCCTGGGCCTGTGTGCCGAGGGCAGTTCCTGCATTGATGCGTACTGCCTCCTAGTGGTCAGTGCGCATAATACAGATCAGTCATTCCACTGGTCATTTTACTGGTTGTTCCACCAGTTCTGCTGTTCAGCAGATTTGCATATTAGGCTTTTATTAAATAGAATTATGACAATGATCTTCAGCTACTACCTTTTCTACAGAACTGCACTCATGCACTTAGAGTAGGATACATTTATCTTTGTGAAAATTTTTTTAATGTTTATTGTTCATATTATTACAGTTCCCCTTTCCCCCCATAGCTCCCTCCTCCCAGTTCCAACCCCACCTTCTGCCCTTACCCCTCCCCACCACTGTCCTCATCCATACGTGTACAATTTTTGTCAAGTCTCTTCCTGCACCCCCAACACCCCTTTCCCTCTGAGAATTGTCAATCCACTCCCTTTCTATACCCCTGATTCTATTCTATTCACCATTTTAATCTGTTCATCAGATTTTCTATTCACTTGATTTTTAGGTTCACTTGTTGATAGATATGTATTTGTTGTTCATAATTTTTATCTTTACTTTTTCTTCTTCTTTCTCTTCTCAAAGGATACCTTTTAGCATTTCATATAATACTGGTTGAGTGGTAATGAACTCTTTTAGTTTTTTCTTGTCTGTGAAGCTCTTTGTCTGACCTTCAATTCTGAATGACAGCTTTTCTGGGTAAAGTAATCTTGGTTGTAGGTTCTTGCTATTCATCACTTTGAATATTTCTTGCCACTCCCTTCTGGCCTGCAAAGTTTCTGTTGAGAAATCAACTGACAGTCATATGGGTGCCCCCTTATAGGTAACTGACTGCTTTTCTCTTGCTGCTTTTAAGATTCTCTCCTTGTCTTTTGCTCTTGGCATTTTAATTATGATGTCTTGGTGTGGTCCTTCTGGATTCCTTTTGTTTGGGATTCTCTGTGCTTCCTGGACTTGCAAGTCCATTTCTTTTACCAGGTAGGGGAAGTTTTCTGTCATTATTTCTTCAAATATGTTTTCAATATCTTGCTCTCTCTCTTCTTCTGGCACCCCTATAATTCTGATGTTGATACACTTGAAGTTGTCCCAGAGGCTCCTTACACTATCTTCGTATTTTTGGATTCTTTTTTCTTTTTGCTTTTCCAGTTGGATGTTTTTTGCTTCTTCATATTTCAAATCTTTGACTTGCTTCTTGTGATCCTCTGGTCTGCTGTTGGATCTCTGTATATTATTCTTTACTAGGGGCCTGGTGCACAAAATTTGTGCACTGGGGTGGGGGGTCCTCAGCCTAGCCTGCTCCCTCTCACATAATGGGAGCCCTCAGAGGGTGTCCTACTGACAGTTAAGGCCTGCTTCCTGATCCCCTTGGGGAGCGGGCCTAAGCTGCAGTCTGGCCTCCCTTTGTGGGAAGCGACCAGGCTGATCAGGGGAAGCCACCAGCCCCATCAGCCCACTGCTACAGCCACTGCCAGTCACTGCAGCACCAAGGTGTTTTCATCAACATGGACTTAGTCCCTTCACCATGAAACAATGACAACTTTCTTTAGGCATTTTTAAGATGTGTCTTTCATAGGATATGACATTTCTTTCTTTCTTTCTTTTTTTTATCTTCACATGAGGATATGTTTCCATTGATTTTTAGAGAATGTGGAAGAGAAGGGAAAAACAAAGAGAAACATCAAAGTGAGAGGAACACTTTGATTGGTTGCCTCCTGCATGAGCCCTGACCTGGGCCCCGGCCAGGGAGGATCCTGCAACCTAGGTATATGCCCTTAGTCAGAACTGAACCCAGACCCTGTAGTCAGCAGGCTGAGGCATTATGCACTGAGTCAAACCAGCTAGGGCAGGATATGACATTTCTTAGCCCTCCACCAGTGGACCTTCATTTTTTTTCTCAGGAGTGTGGTGGAAAAACCCTAGATAGCATTTTTGGATTCTTATTACCCAAGTTATTAAGAATATTACAAGTGGCATCCAGGGAACTTAGCCAATGAGCTGTAAGAAAATGTGTATCCTCTGTAATTCACTCTGATCACTGGCTCTGCCCCTGCTTCTCCAATCCCAGCTCCACCCCTGCCCAGGCCTGTAACCTCTGCTTGAGGCTGCAGGCCTGGGCAGAAGACCCCCAAACCCTTCTGATCACTGGTTTCATAGAGCCCAGGCCTCTGCGATCACCAGCTCTGATCCTGACCCCTGCCATCACCAGCTCTGCCCTTGCCCCAATACAGCCTCTGGCCAAGGCTGCAGGCCTGGGCAGGGGATCCCCAGGCCCTTGCTTTGCTGGCTCCACCAGTGCCCAGACCCCTGTGATTGCATGCTTTGCCCCTGCCCCTCCGATCACCAGCTTCACTGTTGCCCATGTCTGAGGCCTCTGGTGAAGGCCTCTGGCCTGGGCAGGGGACCCCCAACCCCCTCTGATCGCCTGTTCTGCCCTTTGGGCTCCCTGCCTCCCCTGCCACCTGCCTGGCTAACAGGCCTGACCACTTCAGTGGTGGGGCTGAACTGGACTGGGTGCCACCATCTTGTGTCCATGGGGGTAGCCATCTTTGTCACAGAGTGATGCTTAATTTGCATATTACTCTTTTAGTAGATAGGATTTAAGTCAGTGTATGCTTAATTTCTAGCTGGTCCTTTTTCATATCCTTGAGGGTCTCATTAAATTTATTGGCGGTCTATAGAAAATTCTTGAAAAACCTTATAACCGTGGTTTTGAACTCTATGTCCAGTCATTTGCTTTCCTCCATTTCTGTCATTTGTGACCTGTTTCTTTGTCTCTGCATTTTGGCTACCTCCCTGCATCTATGGTGGGAGAACTTCTGTGCTGGAGATACCCTTATGGGGCAAGAGTTGCTTCAGTGGTGCTTTGGTGCTCACTGAGTCTGTCCCCTGAGTGTGTCCCTTTTGGATCTGAGTAGTGTAAGGTCTGGGGGCTGGGCAGATAGGGACCTTCAAGATTCCACCCGCTGAGCTGGATAAATAACCCGAGGCCAAACTGCAACCCTGATAAAACTGGCACTGTAAAAACACCCTCCTTAACGGCCATCTGGAATTTCTCAGGATGGCCAAAGTGCAGTTGTGTAAACCCTCTGCTTAAACATAAATCATCCCCCACAATCTACCGCGGACAAACCTGATTGGTCCAACAGCAGCATAAAGAAACTTCGCCTGGCATGTGTGTCTGTGACTTCTCCGGCCTGTTCCAACCACCCCTCCCCCCGCCCCCGCTCCAAGACTGAAGAACCTCACCCGAGAATATTCAATAAATGCAGTCTTTCACTTTTACCCTGCTTGTCTTGGTCAACTTATTGGTTTTGGGTCGGATTAAATCTTACATCTTGATGCTGAGAACCCGTGAAGGTCTATTTTGCCTTTTGGCCAGGACCTCCCTGTCTGGACCAGCTAGCCTTTATACCCATCTCCTCCCGGCAGTGAGGTAAGCCTCAACCCGTTCTTTCAGCATTCCTAGGGCACCCTGTCTGTCGTCATGGCTGTGCCAGGGGTGCCTCCTGTTAGATATCCCAGGGATATCTTTCCTGGACTTGCCTCTCTGGTGGGGACGCCCCTGAGATGGCCTGTCCCCTGTCTCTGCATTCAGAGCTCTCTCCCAAACAGGGACGCCTGTTTGAGGGACCTTTCCGACCTGATCAGGACCTGAATCAGAATGGGCAGCAATAAACCTCCAAGCCGAGCTCTAAAACACCTGTAGGGTGCATTCTATCCAATTGGTGTGAAATAGGGTATGATCAGATGGAGAAGACAAAGCGACGTCTCATTCAATTATCCACTGAAATATGGCTCTGTC
Organism: Murina feae; assembly: GCA_004026665.1. Lineage (NCBI taxonomy): Eukaryota > Metazoa > Chordata > Mammalia > Chiroptera > Vespertilionidae > Murina > Murina feae. The sequence continues at coordinate 6,453 of PVJC01009936.1, forward strand.
TGGTCCTCGGATGGCACTTTTGATTTCAGGATTTTAACTGACCTGACCAATTTTTGCCAACACACAGGAAAATGGTCTGACATGTGTGTCTGTGACTTCCCTGGCCTGTTTCCCCCCTGGACCGGATAACCTCATCTGAGAGTATTCAATAAATGCGATCTTTCGCTTTAACCCTGCTTGTCTTGGCCAACTTATTGGTTTTGGATCAGATTAAATCTTACAAGGAGTTGTCTTCTGGGTGGTCCCACTCTGACCACTGGGTACACTGGCTCTTGGATCTCTAAGGAGATGCTATTTTAGCTTCTGCCTGAGGCTACCCAGCCTTTTATATGCAAAAGGCTCTGCATGCATCTTGGGAGAGGTGGGGTCTCGGGGAATCAACAGGGCAGAGCAAACAGCTATGGCTGATTCTCAGCCCTGTCCTAAGAGACACCGGGTCTCAGTGTCCCTCGGCACTGCCGAGAGAAAGCCTCCCGGTGCCAGATAGTCCAGCTTCTCCCTGTATGAGTCTGGGTCTTCAGAAACTTGCCCGGAACTGGAGTTCAGAGCCCTTGGGACTCCTTCCGGATTGAAAAAGACAACCGCGTCCTCAGTTGCCAGCCCTTTCCGTAAGCCCTTTCCACATGCCTCCGTACCTCTGCACTTTACTTCCACACCTCCTCTGAGTCTCAGTCTCTTTCTAGTTGTAGAATTTTCATTCAGCCAGCCTTCCTGTGGGTCTGGGTGGTGTCCTTTTTTTTTCTTTTTGTTGTGGTTTTTAAATGATTGTGCAAGGCAGCAATTCCAGGTGTTTACCTGTGCCACCATCTTGGTTTCTCCTCTGAAATTTTTGATAATTTGAAAAAATTGCAGTGTGTGAGATTAAAGTATATTTTCTTTTTAAATGCCTATATTTGATTTTTCAAAGTTTCCTTTTGCTTCTTATCATGTGTTGTGTTTATCATTAAATAACTTAATTTGTATAATAATCTCAACTTATTTGTGATGGGTAAGAAATGATTAAAATAGCTATATTGATTTTCCATTAATATATTTATTGACATGAGTGTGGCAGACCAATTAAGTATGTGATATCTATACAGAAAGTTGAAAACCACTGGCTTTTCATATTTTCTATGATTCATTACAGGCCACAATCTATATTGAAAAATAATCAACAAAATTTAAATTATTTATAAAGTGTATTCTAAGCATAAAAATTAAATTACATATTGTTTTCATCCTGAGGCTTTTCTCTGCATTAGAAATAAAATCATACAAATGCATTTTCCTCAGAGCCTATGAAAAAAGTTGAGATAAAATATCTCATTTCAGAAAATGTATTTTTTAATTTGTATTTGAAACCCTGAATATTGTATGTGTGTTTCTGTGTGTGTGTTGGGTATGTTTGGGGTGTCTGTAGATGGTAGTGGAGAAATAGGCTTAAGTCACATTGACCATTATTTTATTAAGAAGAATGCACACAGTATATATTTCTATACTGTAATATATTCTGAAGGATCTTATAAAAAACCTGAGTAAAAAAAGACATCTTATTTCAAATTGGTTCTGTTCACTATTAAAGCTATGACCTTGACTTTGATCCTTACCCTCTCTGAGTCCCCTTCCTCCTCTCCTGTAAAACAGGGAAAGTACAGTTTATTTTTATTTTTTTTAATCTTAAACATTTTTTAAAATTTTGTTTTATTGCTTAAAGTATTACAAAGAGTGTTAAATAAGACTCCATTTTTCCCCCTTGACCTTCTCCCCTCCCCAGTGTCTTGTGTCCATTGATTATGCTTATATGCATGCATACAAGTCCTTCAGTTGATCTCTTAACTCCCCCACAACCCTCCCGAGCCTTCCAGCTGTAGTTTGACAGTCTGTTCAATGCTGTTCTGCCTCTGTATCTGTTTATGTTTATCAATTTATAATGGTCTTTATTATCCATAAATAAGTGAGATCATGTGGTATTTTTCTTTCATTGACTGGCTTATTTCACTTAGCATAATGCTCTCCAGTTCCATCCATGCTGCTGCAAATGGTAAGAATGCCTTCTTTTTTACAGCAGCATAGTATTCCATTGTGTAGATGTACCACCGTTTTCTAATTCATTCATCTGCTGATGGGCACTTAGGCTGTTTCCAAATCTTAGCTGTGGTAAATTATGCTGCTATGAACATAGGAGTGCATATATCCTTTCTGATTGGTGTTTTCTTGGGATATAGTCCCAGAAATGGGATCACAGGGTCAAATGGGAGTTCCATTTTTAATTTTTTGAGGAAACTCCATACTGTCCTCCATAGTGGCTGCACCAGTCTGCATTCCCACCAGCAGTGCAGGAGAGTTCCTTTTTCTCCACATCCTCTCCAGAACTTGTCATTTGCTGATTTGTTGATGATAGCCATTCTGACAGGTGTGAGATGATACTAGTTGTTTTGATTTGCATGAAAGTAGAGTTTAGTATTCGTTAATCACCAGGTGTTCACTAAGCAAATTATATATACAGCAGTAAGGAAAAACTTAAGAATCTCAAGTTACAACAAGGACTAAAAGACAGATACATCAGTACTAAATTATGGAACAGATTTTTGTGGGCTTTAGGATTAGAGCTGAGATGAATTCTTGGCCCTTTGTAGTTAAGCAGTTTCTTCATTTCTATGACCTCCTCCTCCACTAAGTCACCATCATCTAATTTCTGTCTTTCTGCAGCAGCCTCCTAATCAGTGTCCCTGCTCCTGCTCTCTGAATAGCAGCCTTAGTGATCTTTTCAGAATGTAAATGAAATCTTTCATGCTCTAGTTTAGTCTGTATTGTCTTCCCATTACATCTGGAGTAAAATCCGGACCCTACCCTCTGGTCTAAATACCCTGTGAGATTTAGCTCCTAGTTAACTCTCTGATTTATCATCAGTTTCTCTTTGTTTGTCCCTGGTCTTCTTGGTCTCTCTCTCACCCTAGCTCAGATGTGTCTCTCTTTAAATTTTCCCTGGTTGCCTAATGTAAAATAGCTCTCTTACCTTGTACTCTCTTCCATACCACTTTGCTCTTGTCTTCACAGAAATCACCCTCAGAAATCATACTGTTCTTTGTTTTCTTGTAGATATTGCATATCTACTCTCCCCCAATAGAGTATATGAATCATGAGGCAAGTGATTGCACATTTGCTTTTTTATTCATTTCTGCTTGTGTCCTATTGCCTCAAAGAATGTTTGACTCATAGAGGTGCTATTCTAAGAGCAAGAGTAAAATAGAGAATAGGAAATCAAGAATAAAGTTACTCAGCTTATCCCGTGTGACTCAGTGGTTGAGCATCAATCAACCCATGCACCAGGAGGTCATGGTTCAATTCCCAGCTGGAGCACATGCCTGGGTTGCAGGCTAGATCCTCAGTAGGGGGCATGCATAAGGCAGCCAATCAATGTTTCTCTCTCATCCATGTTTCTATCTGTATCTCCTCCTCCATTCCTCTCTCTCTAAAAATCAATAAAAACATTTAAAAAATGAAGTTATTTATTTAAAAATGTCAAATTCTAGGAGATTTTGAGTTCTATCACCTCAATTCTTTCTCTATTTTACTATAAGCTCTGTGAGGACTGAGTTTTTTGTTTATCCCACAGTTTTATCCTCAATTCCAAGCTAGTGCCTGATATATAAGAGATAGTCAATAAATGTTACTAAATATGTGACCGAGTGAATATCCATTTTAGTATGGCAGTTAATAAGTTTGTTATTTCTTTTTTTAAAAATTTATTTCAGAGAAGAAGAGAGAGGGAAATAGAAACATCAATAATGAGAGATAATCATTGATTGGCTGCCTCCTGCACACCTGCAACTAAGGATTGAACCCACAACCAGTCATGTGCCCTGACCAGGAATCAAACCATGACCTCCTAGTTCATAGGTCAATGCTCAATCATTGAACTATACTGGCCAGGATTTAACTTGGTTATTTTATTAATTGTTTTTTATCTAGGATATCTATATTTGGTTCTAATTATAGGGCATCATACTATTACATCTGCCTATCCTGTGATCATGTGTCACTGTGATTACTTTTGTGTACTTAAGTCTCCTAAATACGTCTGTGAATTACTCAGAGACAAAGTCTAATTTTTATTCATGTTTTCTTTTCTAGATCCCACAGATTAGCTAATTCAGTAAATTCTGAATATAGTAAGATGTTAAAAATATGTTTTAGTCTTCCAGATCACTCCTTTGAAGAGCATGACTCCCACAATTATTTGCCTAAATCAATAGACAACTCATTAATTCTACTACCTATTCACTATGTCTTTGATGTCACTTTTGATTCCATGCCTATTTTATATTCTGTGGTACCTCATTATAACCAGTCTACTCATTTTCTAGCATACAACCTCAACTTATTTGTCTCACTTCTCTTTGATATACTTGTGTACTCTCTTTATACTTTCCTCATGGGATCCTTTTCATTCATAAGACTTTAAGGATCTTACATATATTAATGATTTTAAAAATAATATATCAAGTCTGAAACTTTTTCCTGAGATTAAACTCATATATCCATCTGTCACTTGGATAGCCATGGTCATCTCAAATATAACATGTCCAATACTGAACCTATTCTCTACCCTCACCCCACCCACATCTGCTCCTGTATGAATCTTCCCCATCTCAATAAATGGCAATTCCATTCTTCCAGTTACTCAGTTCAATCATAATTCCATTTCCTCCCTCACACTTAATTTCTAACTCATTGGACAGTGTGATTAGAGCTAATGTCAAGATATATCTAATATCCAAACTGTTCTTTTTACTTGCGTTGCTAGAACTCTGATCCAAACCACCATTACCTCTCACTTAAATATGTGTGCTTCCTCTCTTGTTACATCTACCTCCTCACACTTCAATTCTTAACCCAGAATTGGGATGATAATGTTAAAAATTAAATTAAATTGTGCCATACCTTTTACAAAACCCTGTAATGGCTTCCCATCTTATCTAGAGTTAACCTGGCTACTTATCACTCTGACCTTACTACATATATCTTTCCTTCCCTGCCCACTCCAGCCATAGTTGGACTGATTCAGCTTACATTATGGGATAAAGGTTTATCTTAAATTCAACTAATAGTGACATATATAAGGAGATAAATCAGTCTTTTTAATTAAAGCTGTGTTGGATTTTACCTATGAAGAGGGCGCATACCAACAATATGGTTTCTGGAAACCATTTTCCAGAGTCTATAAAGTTCATTGACATCATGAGAGTTCTGTTTTTTAATCCAAATATGCTAAGTATGATAAGATTAATCTAGGAGGACTATAAATATATATTGTTTTACTGATTTTTTGTGTGTGAAACATTCTTATAAGGTGCTTTTTAAGAAAAAATAATTATACTTAACCATCAGAAGTTGGTTAATTAAAATTTAGAAGTGATAGCTATAATTATTGATTTGTTTTGTTTTGTTTTGTTTAGTCCACCACTTTCAATCACAGCAGAATTCATCTTGAGATTCAACCAAACAAAAAATCTAAATGAGAAAGAAAAATTGTTGGACTTAGCTAGAAAAATCCTTCTCAAATGTAAGGTAGTGTTACATTATTTGATTTAGTTGGTATATGAACTTTCTGTTCTAGTTGGTGGATGATTACTTGTTCTAAAATATTGAAAGAAAAAAAAAGAATACACTTTTCTTTAATTATAAGTAGGCATAGTTAAAAATATTAATGCAAATTAAAGTTTATAATCAAATAGAGGTCCAGTGCATGAAATTTGCATACAGGTAGGCCTGATCAGCGATCAGGGAAGATCAGGTCTCCACCTCCCCACCTCCCTGCCTCCTTTCCTGGCTCCCTCAGCACCCCGCTGCTGCTGGTCACCTGCCATGTTCCACACTACCCCTTGGTGGTCAGCCCACATCATAGCGAGCGATCGAACTCCCGTTCTCCTGATGGAACTCCCAAGGGGACACTTTGTATATTAGTCTTTTATATCTAGAGATAATTCAATGTCAAATGGCTTCTGAGATGAAGATTCCTCTTAAATTATCAGGGAATATAGCTGCTGACACTAGTCAAAGAGCCCACATCAAAATATCAAAGCCTTGTAAATACATTTTTTATAATGAAAATTCCACATTGTCTTTAAAAAAAAGGTAACTGAGATATGATTTGTCCCCAAAGAGGAAAGAAAGCTTTTCTTAACCTTCACTATATATGCACAGAGGGTTGTCATGTTTATTAACTTCTGCTCATCTACAGTGCAGTGGCCAGAATTTTTCAGCAGTTTGGCATGAAACTAATTCCTACTGAATCACATTTCATCAATATACTTTTATTTTCTTTTTTTAAAATCAGAGTTGCATCCTCCTGGAAAGGGAAATGAGGTAAAAATAAAAGAAAGCCCTAGAAAATAAAGAGTGATAATTATTTTCAACAAATAACTAATGATATCACTCAGAATAGTAGCAAACGTTCTCTACATCTTAATACTAAAACAGTTTACATAAAGGGTCAACATGTAAAAATAATAAAAGTAAAAATAAAAAATATAAAATTTTACACAACTCTAGCCTCAGAGCACCAGCCTCCTAGAATGACTTTGAAAATACAATTAAGGGGTCATTTAAATAAATAAATAAGTAAGTTGCACACGTTTTTTTCCCTGTCACAGAGAAAATTGGGTCTGAGCACGTTAGGCACCGGGGAGCATGTGGACCTTCCTACCGCGTGGATCGAAATATCATACCTAGCTCAGTGCAAAGGAGAGATTCAAGATGGTACGGACTCTTACTAAATTCTTCCTACTTACCCTAAGTGCTTTTTAAATTAGCAGTGACGCTATAATTTGAGACCGTTCATATTTAGAAATTGTGCAGGATCGAAGAAAAATCTGTCTTTCTCTATCGAAATACCTGATAATGTTTCATTATGAAAGTTCCTTTTGTAATTTTGAATTAATGAATTTGCTCAACTTTTTAATTACAAAATTGCTTTAAACTCATTTGCTCAGCATAGTCTTTATTGCTTTTTTCTAAAATTAGTAACTAATTAAAAAGTAATATAAAGTGTCATTTAGTGATTTTTCCATTACAATAGGGACTATAGAGAAACTTGATTCTGCATTTTAGAATTCTTACTCATAAAACATTAACCAAATGGCCGTTAGTTACTCACTTATTTTAAACAACCACTTTACTCATTACCTTTTCATTTATCACTTCTCACTTACATGTCTCCTTTCAAACTACCCTGCAACTAATCTAAAAAAGAAATTAAAAACCATTATTTTTAAGGATGTAAAATTGCTTCTATCATGATCCTAAGTTTTATGTGGGTGCCTTTTAAAATGAGTTTTTACAATGTGAAGTGCATGAGGTCATAGAGTATTTCCCTGTGTGAATTGGGTTTTGTAGTGCTGTCTGGGAGCTTCCAAGCAATAGGAAGAACATGAGCAATTTTGCATTTAACTTGCCTATACGGCACTTTGTCACAGTGCCACCCACAGCTTCACCTCCATTACATGTTTAAACGATATGGAAGTAAACACTCTTGGTTTACCAGCAACCAGCAGCCACTTGCTCTTCTTTGTCAATTAAACCTCAGTTTTGTTCAGGCATCCTGCAGTCATGTGATTCAGAAGTGGACTGGCCTTTCCTAGCTTCAGGGGTGAAGCATGACTGTGCTAAGCTAATTAAGACAACACCCTTTTAAACTTCAGTGATTACATAGATCACTGAACCCTAGTCACAGGACCTGGTGGTCCTGATCAAGAGATGTGAAGATGAGTCTGTTGGGAATACTTATTCTTTGAATTGCTTTTGATAAAGACATATCTGAGAACAAGCACCCCTTTCCTCCCTGTGCCCTCTGGATTCTTCGCTAAATGCTGTGGTGGAAAGAACAAAATGCCTAGTGCTTGTGTAGTCATCACAGTCATCAGGTACGCCAGGGGAACTAGAAGATGGAGACATGCACACAGAGGGCAGTTACTTTAACCAGCCTTGGTGCCTTTCCAACTTTGATCTTGTGAAGTTACAAGCATAGATATTTTGAAGACCCCGTGTTTTCTGTTACACACAACCAAAAGCTCATGATAATATTGAACTCCAAATAAAAGCTCTAAGTATGATTTCTTTCTACCATCTCCACAATTGAAACACCTTCCTCATCAGTGTACAGACTGTACCCTTGTCTGAAGGTTCTTTATTCTACTGTCCACCCTCCAGTCAGCAGTGACCATTCTAAATTTTAAATATTTTATTTTATCTTAACCTAAAAAGAACTCCAACTTTATATTATGGGCTACAAGACTATGGATGTGTGGAAGCCCCTTACATGTCCTGTGTAGCCCAGGGCTTCTGTTCAGGGTTCAAGTTCCGGAGAAGGCCACACACAAAATGAAAGAGGGATTAGAAGGAATTAATTGGGAACTTGGGGGCCAGATGGGGAGCCTACCTCAAGTGGGAAAGACTGCCCGCTGCTCTGGCCTTGTTCAAAGCTTTTATTTTATTTATTTATTTTTATTAAATCTTTATTGTTCAGATTATTACAGATGTTCCCCCCCAATAGCTCCCTTCCACCTGGTTCCCCCACCCCACCCCATGCCCTTACCTCCACCACTGTCTTCATCCATAGATGTAAGATTTTTGTCCAGTCTCTTCCCGTACCCCTCATGTCCCTTTCCCCCTGAGAATTGTCAGTCCATTCCCTTTCTATGCCCTTACTTCTATTCTATTCACCAGTTTATTCTGTTCATCAGATATTTCTATTGACTTAATTGTTATAGTCACTGGTTGATAAACATGTATTTGTTGTCCCTTTGTTGTTCATATTTTTTATTTTTACCTTTTTCTTCTTCCTCCTCTTCAGCATTTCAAGTAATCCTGGTTTGGTGGTGATGTACTCCTTTAGCTTTTTCTTGTCTGTGACCATCAATTTTACATAATAGCTTTGCTGGGTAGAGTAATCTTGGTTGTAGGTTCTTGCTATTCATCACTTTGAATATTTCTTGCCACTCCCTTCTGGCATGGACCACACCAAGACACATCATAATTCAAATGCCAAGGGCAAAAGACAGAGAATATTAAAAGCAGCAAGAGAAAAACAGTTACCTACAAGGGAGTACCCATACGACTGTCAGCTGATTGCTCAAAGCTTTTATTAAGGCTATGGGAAAACAACCATATCTTTTAGGCAGGAAATTCCAACAACAAACAGGCATCAAGAATTTACATATGAGTAACAGGTGGAGGGTTGCTTTAACTATCAATGTCTCAATCTAAATGATGAGTGAATATCTCCGACAATTCAGAGTATTTAAGATGACAATGATTGGTCTCCAGCATGGAAGACCTGGCTCTTGGCTGCCTTCCCTAATTATTCTTTATGCTTCAGCCATACTGGTCTCCTTCCCATCCCTTGAACATGCCAGGGCTTTTCCTTTCTCAAGTCCCTGCATTTGCTGTTCTTCAGATACATGACCGTTTCTCAAATCTTTGTGCATTTTCTGTTCTTCCTCAGATACTTACATGACAATTCCTCAAATCTTTGTGATGACTTGAAGTGCAATTTTCTTTAGGGCCTTTAGCTCAATATTATTCCTTGTTCAGTTCCACTGGGCCCTATTTACTCTGCCTTGATTTCCTACTCTTCTCTTTTATAGCACTTATTTTTAGCACTGTCTTTTGTCATCCAATTCTGTCTTATTTCCCACACGATTGTGTATGTGGCTGGGTGATCTATTTTGTGTTGGCTAGAACAGCTTGGAGCTCTTTGGGCATTCTCTCTCTCTTTCTCGTCCCTGTCTCTATGGTCTTTCGAACTTTGACTTCTGAAAAAGCTAGACTTCCTCCATGGCAGCTTAGGGTTCCAAAGTTCCTATCTTGAAACAAAGATCCAGGTGGCAGCTGGATTGCCTTTTCTAATCTAACCTTGGAAACCCTGCAGTGTTAATTCTGCCACAGTCTGTTGGTTGAAGCAGCCACACGGCCTGATCAGGTTCAAGGGCAAGGGGACCAACTTGATGGGAGAAGTGTCCAAAGAATTTGTAAATATTTTAAAGCTACAGTCTGGTCTTGGGACTGAGCAAATAGTTCAGTGTAAGACTTAGTTGTAGAATGTAGAAAACAGCATAATTTATCAACTATAGAGTTTCTACTTTTTGATTTTTCAGAAGCTTTAAATATGCTTTATGCTTCCTTGGACCATGCTTCCTTTTATTACGATCATCCACCTGCCTTATTTTTTCTTGCGGAATCGATTTTATATAGACTCTGTTGTGATGCATTCCTAAAGCCATTTTTATATTCTGTGGAAATAAAACTGGCAAAGGTATGTTTTAAAATATTTTTAATATGTTGTAATTACTACATGTACTAAGTGTAACGGTATGGCATCTGCTTTAGGATCTGAACAGAGCGTTTGGTTTATTATAGAATATTCTCTCATTTGGCAGTTTGTGTCAGTATTCTCTAAATGTGGGTAATGAATTTAAAAAATGTATTTTTATTGACTTCAGAGAGGAAGAGAGGGGGAGAGAGACAGATACTTTAATGAAGAGAGAGAATCATTGATTGACTGCCCCCTGCATGCCCCCTACTGGGGATTAAGCATGCATTCCTGGCATATGCCTTGACTGGAATCAAACCGTGACCTCCTGGTTCATAAGTCAATGTTCAACCACTGAGCCACGCTGGGTGGCTGGGTAATGTATTATTGCTTGCTATTCAAACAGAGATAGTTCTAGAAAATATATCACCAACTATGTAAGAAAATAATCTATATAATAAAAGCCTAAGTGACTGTTATGGTGGAACAACCAGAATGACTGGTCGCTATGATGCACACTGACCACCAGGGGGCAGATGCTCAATGCAGGAGCTGCCCTCTGGTGGTCAGTGTGCTCCCACTGGGGGAGCGCTGCTCAGCCAGAAATTGGGCTCATGGCTGTCTAGCACAGTGGTGTTGACGGGAGCCTCTTCCACCTCTGCAGCACCACTAAGGAGCAGCAAGCCAAACAATAAAGAGGAGTGAACAGGTGGGTGGTAAGGAGTGAGGGATCCCCAACTGTGAGAGGATGCAGGCCAGGCTGAGGAACCCCTCCCCCCTCCCCCCCCTCCGCTCCAGTACATGAATTTCATGCACTGGGCTTCTAGGATTCAATTCAAAATCAAGTTTATCCTTATATCTTAGTACAGGTAGCCTTTCTCTTCTCTATTTTAAGGATTTTAAAAATGCCACTTTTTCATTTAAAAATGCCAACAGATCATCTTAAATGCTTGTTCACTTTTTTAAATGCTTGTTCAGTTTGAGAAAAATCTTTGTTCTCTCAATATTTCCAGCCATTTTAGAGCCTTCAGATGGGAAATCATCTTCCAGTAGTTCATGTTTTATAAGATCCTGGACTGATGTCACATGTGGCTATCATGTTGCCTGCTGCAAAATTTATTGTTAGCAAAAGAAATTTAGCTTAATTAGTGGTTTTATAGTTTTATTATAAAGAAATAAAAGGAAGGCTAGAAGAGAACAGATGGAAAGAGAAGGAAAGAAGGGGGTAAAGAATAAAGGAAAGAAAGATGGGAGAGCAAAGAAAGAGAAATTGACAAGCAGAGCTTTAGTCTAGGAGGCAAAGCTTGAGTTGTCAAGCAACAGAGAGAATATGTAGATAAACAACACATGAGGCAGGATGCACAGCAAGTGCCTGAATTCTTTAGAGACATACAAAAGTTGAGTTTTCAATGAAAATCTGGCCTTTCAGAATATTATAAAGGAAAGTTTTAAAAACCAGTTTCCCAAGCATAGCTATAATGAGGGATAGCCTCTAGATCAGATAAAACTCATGACCAAATTGGGGTATAATACAGTGATCAAACTGATGTTTCTTGGGTAGTTTTCTATTTTTCTCACATTAATTTTTAAAACATTAATTAATATTTATTTTAATCTGTATACAAGTTAATCTAGCCAAGATGGTGGCTGGAAGCCACGAAGCTATAGCAAACAGGAGGCTTCTGTTGCACTGGCAAAGGAGGACACTGCCTGCCTAGGCCACTCAAGTCAACAAAGTTTCAATTATAGAAGCCACAGAGCTGAAGCAAACAAGAGGCTTCATTTCACCAGTGACTGAGGAAATTGCCTGCCTAGGCAGGCTCTGGTCTCCACTCAAGGCAGCAAAGTTTCAATTATAGAAGATAAATAGAAACCTGATTCCAGCCAGCCTTGCTGGGATGTTGAGTCAATGGGAGTTGTGGGCCTGTAAACAGCCATCAGCCCCTCACCCAGGCTGCCCAGGCAACCCAGGGCAGGGCACACATACCTTGAAGGGGCTGTGGCCAGCCTGAAAATAGCCATTAACCCCTCACCCAGGCTGGCCAGGCGGGAACCCCACTCTGATCCAGAACACCCTTCAGGGCAGACCAGCCACCCCCCTCCCATGCACCAGGCCTCTATCCTATATAATCCTATATAATAAAAGGGTAATATGAAAATTGACCCTAACAGCAGAATAGCTGGGAATGACTGGTCACTATGACACACACTGACCATCAAGGGGCAGATGCTCAATGCAGGAACTGCCCCTGGTAGTCAGGGCACTCCCACCAGGGGAGCTTTGCTGAGCCACAAGCCAGGCTGATGGCTGCCAGTACAACAGTGGTGGTGGAAGCCTCTCTTGACTCCTCAGCAGCACTAAGGATTGTCTGACTGCAGCTTAGGCCTGTTCCTTGCTGGCAAGTGGATATCCCCTGAGGGCTCTCGGGCTGCCAGAGGGATGTCTGACAGCCAGCTTAGGCCTGATTGCCTGGGGAGTGGGCCTAAGCCATCAAGTGGACATTCCCTGAGGAGTCACAGTCTTCAAGAGGGCACAGGCTGGGCTGAGGGACCCCTCCAAGTGCACAAATTTTTGTGCACTGGGCCTCTAGTTTGTTTAATAGTTGTGGGTGAATCAACTGAGACTGGGTAGAATCATTTTTAGAATTTTTTTTGTGGTTTCTTTGTGTTGTTTTCTATATATATCTAATAATTCCCTTCATTATTGTTAAGAGAATTTGGATACATATATAGTTTAACACTGATATAGTGATAGTTATTAATATTATTACTAGAGGCCTGGTACACGAATTCATGCACCAGTGGGATCCCTCAATGTGGCCTGCACCCTCTTGCAATCTGGGACCCCTTGGAGGATGTTGGATAGCTGGTCTCAGCCCAATCCCTGCATCCCCAATCCAGACAGGAGGGAGCCTGACCCCCGCAGGCCCAATCCAGACAGAAGGGAGCCTGATCCTGTGTATTGAGCATCAGTCTCCTGGTGGTCAGTGTGCATCACAGTGACTGGTTAATCGGTTGTTTGGTCGTTTGGTCACTTAGGCTTTTATATAGAGAGGAGATTATTTGTTTCTCCACAATCTTGTGAATTAGCAACTAAAAGCTCTTGTGTTCTCCTTATTTCTATACTTAGTTGGTTGGTTTTTTTTGTTGTTGTTGTTATTTTCCATGAAATCTTACATATCATATGATTTTGAAGATATTCCATTTTCTTGTGAAAAAACTGTTTTAGCTATGCATGTATTTTAAAATTCACAGAAATAAGTCATTATATTTATTTAGTAATGATATTTTTTCATGAAGGAATGAGATCTTAGTACAGAATACTATGAACAGGCAGACTATTTCTCAAACAACCTAAAGCAGTTTTTTAAAACTGTTTTGACTGAGACCCATAGGGAGAAATATCTTTTACACTGCAATGCAGCACACACATTAAAACATATTCACTTATATATAAATGAAACAAGGAAGTGCAATGTACTATAGTATTTTATTTTATTTAAAAATCCCCTCTCAATTGATTTCATGACTCACTTAAAGGGCATGGCTTGCAATTTGAAAAATACTGTTCTAAAGGACACAGAACAAAATATCATTCAGTACTGGTCATTATATGTAATGTAGAGATGATTTATAAATGTGTTTTTGGCCGAACCAGTATTTCAACCTTGATATAAATGTTTTAGAATTATTTCAAAAGCACACAATCTCAAGAGTTTGAAATTGTTCCATCAAAAGCAAATGTAATAAGAAAATGTTATATTTTCTTTATGGTTTTTAAACATTTATTGATGCAACACAAAAATGCTTTTTTGTTTCTCTTTTGACAGATTGGCTATTTGATCTCCTTAAGACTTTTTATATATTTCCTGTATGGTCACCTAGAAAGTTTTAAAGAACACTTACTTAGACTTCAACCATTTTTATACGGTAGACTATCTCTTATTTTCTACACTTATGAATGTTTTATGTTATATTTTGAGAAGCTCAGGCTATCACTATAAAGAGCATAAGCTAAGTTTTCTATTTCATCAAAGATGATGGGTACAGTACTGAAGAGCACAGTTTCTGGACCAGGTTGCATGGGTTTTTACTTTTAACTTTTCTTCTTAACTACTTCTCCCACCTTGTCTGACTCAGTTTTCTCATATGTAGTAGTCACTACTTCTCTAGATTGTAAGGAAGTTAAATTCATATTTTAGTAAGGTAACCCTAATGGTGATGGGGGTGCTGGACTGCAGTAAGAAGTGAGTGGATGCAGAGATCAATTAGCTATGACATCAGTATAGGGAAGAGATGTTAAATACTAATTAAAATGAGAATAGGATATAGTAAAGTAGTCTTGAAAAAACACTGGACTTAAGTGATCAGTTGGATCTTGGCAATATATAAGGACAAGTGAGGAATTCAAGAGGAACCCTAAGTTTTACATGTTGATTAATAGGCTCGAGATAATAGTGTTTTAAACTGAGAAAATTTTGTAGAAAAATTGGACATGCTGAATTTGAAGTTCACTTATGTGTATACTAGAGGCCTGGTGCATGAAATTCGTGCACAGGGGTGTGGGGGTGTCCCTCAGCCCAGCCTTCACCCTCTCCAATCTGGGATCCCTTTCACAATCCAGGACTGCTGGCTCCCAACTGCTCACCTGCCTGCCTGATCAATGCCTAACTGCTCCTCTGCTGGTCCAATTGCCCTAACTGCCCTCTCCTGCCAGCCTGATCACTCTTAACCATGCTCTCCTGCAGGCCTAGTCCCCCCCAACTGCCCTCCCTCCCCTGCTGGCCCAGTCACCTCTACCTGCCCTCCCCTGCAGGCCTGGTCGCCCCCAACTGCCCTCCCCTGCAGGCCTGGTCACCCTTTACTGCCTTCTTCTGCTGGCCTGATTACCCCCAACTGCCCTCCCCTGCCAGCCTGATCACCTACAACTGTCCTCCCCTGAAGGCTTGGTTGCCCCCAACTGCTCTCCCCTGCTGGCTATCTTGTGGTGGCCATCTTGTGTCCACTTGGGGAAGTCATCTTTGACCACCTGGGGGTGGCCATCTTGTGTATTGGAGTGATGGTCAATTTGCATATTACCTCTTTATTATATAGGATACCAAGCTAGCAGTTGGAAACACAGGTTTAGAACTAGAGCAACAAGTAAATGAAGCCTAGGATTCCCTTATTTCATGGATATTAACATGGATGAATTGACCATCTTCTATTTTAATGTGGCTGAGACAATCTGAGTGTGGGAGTTGGTGGTGGGTATAAATTAATTCTAGAAGTAAAGTCTTAGGATCATAATCATTTAATAGGTCACTTGAGTAGCAGACATCAGTAACAGAAAACTGAGGGAAATAGGAAGAGGGCAATGGCATAGAAATCCAAAGAGATTTGGATTTAAGATTGGTTTAAAATCAACATTATCAAGAGCTGTAGAAGTATTAAGTATCTGGAGGACTGAAAGTGATGATGAGTTTCTACAACCAGAAAGTCACTGTTGATCTTGGGAGCTTCCTGAGTGGAGAGGTGAGAGAAATGTTCAGACTGAATGTAAACAAAGAGTGAAGGGAAAATTTAAATATAAGACAGACATAGTGAACTATTTAAAAAAGCTTAGCTATGAAGGGAAAGAGAAATATGTCAGTAATTCAGATGAAAAAAACAACAGGTCAAAAGAAGAAAGATTAGAATATTGTAGGATAAGACATGAAGAGACTCAAGATACAAAAAACAGAATAGTTTTTGATGAAAAGTCATGGAGGAGGGAACAGAAGGTAATAGTGGAAGTGTTTTGGATACTGACCAATAAACACTACTGCAAGTTCTGATAGGTATGAAACCAACACAAGGCTGTAGACTGGTAGAATAGGAATGCATACTTATCATATTTCTCGTTTTTATTTCATCATCTAATCTAATAAAAGCGTAATATTGAAATTGACTGTTTCTTTGGGACGCCTAAGCCACGCCCACCAGCCAATCAGAGCGACTATATGCAAATTAACCCAGTCAAGATGGAGGCCAGCAGTCACAGAGCTGCTAGAGTAAACAGGCAGCTTCTGTTGCAGCAGGAGTAAAACTGTTTGCCGGCCGCCTGGGCTTCTCCCAGCTCCAGGCAACAATATATTTGCAACATTGCCTCAATTATAGAAGCCTCAGAGCCCAAGCAAACAGCATTTCTGGCGGCCAACTACTAAGGCAACATTCTTTCAATTATAGAAGCCACGAGCTGAAGCTTTGTTACCTGCCTAGGCCTTGGCTTAAAGGAACAGTGTATCAATTATAGAAGATAAATAAACCCCAGAAACCTGCTTCCAGCCAGCCTTGCTGGGCCATTGGGTCAATGGGAGCTGTGGGCAGCCTGAAAGCCTGAAAACAGCCCTCAGTGCATCACCCAGACTGGCCACACCCCAATGGGGTGAGGGATCCCACTGGGGAGCTTGGCCAGCCTGCAAACAGCCATCAGCCCCTCACCCAGGCTTTCCAGGTACCCCAGTAGGGGCCCAAAACCTGAAGGGACTGTGGGCAGCTTGAAAGTCTGAAAATGGCCCTCATGCCCACACCCAGGCTGGCCACACCCCAATGGGGTGAGGGATCCCACTGGGGGGCTTAGACAGCCTGCAAACAGCCATCAGCCCCTCACCCAGGCTGACCAGGCACGCCAGCAGGTGGACATCCCCAAAGGGGTCCCAGACTGCGAGAGGGCACAGGTTGGGCTGAGGGACCTCCCAAGTGCACAAATTTTTGTGCACCGGGCCCCTAGTTATATTATAAACTAGATGCCTGGTGCACAAATTTGTGCACCAATGGGGTCCCTCGGCCTGGCCTGTGGGATCAGGCTGAAACCGGCTCTCCAACATCCCATGAGGCATCTCGGTTTGTGAGAGGGTACAGGCCAAGCTGAGGGAATCCACCAGTGCACAATCAGGACTGGGGAGGGACATGGTAGGTTGGCCAGTCAGGGAGAGACCACAGAAGGGCTCCAGGGTATGTCTGGTCCATTTAACTCAATCTTGATCGGCCGGAGGACCTCAGCAGCAAGCTAACCTACCAGTTGGAGAGTCTTCCCCCTGATGGTCAGTGTACGTCATAGCGACTGGTCAACTGTTCCCTGGTGGTCAATGCACACCGTAGCAGCTGGTTGACCAGTTGACTGTCTGCCCCCTGATGGTCAGTGTACATCATAGTGAGTGGTTGAGTGGCCTTAGCATATCACGCTTTGATTGGTTGAGCGGATGACCGGACAATTGGACACTTAGCATATTAGGCTTTTATTATATAGGATCCTTTCTTTAATTCCTTACAGGGTTCAACATAATGATTACTCAAATATTCAGATGATGGTGACAAGTATGTTTTGAAGACTTACTTGAATAAAACCCGAGTTCTCACTTTAGCCTGTTATTGTGGATATATCCAAAG
>PVJC01009936.1:24256-44882 GCA_004026665.1 Murina feae
TCTGAGGCTCGGAGCAGTCCTCCTGTGTGTGTCTACCTGCTGGGGGCCTGCCCCCAGGCTTGGAGCAGGCACCCCCTCTATGTTGATCCCTCAAACTCTTGCCCTCCCCTGCATGTTGTTCTCTTTTTTGAGCTGTGGCCAGGGCTGGGTGCTGCCTGCTTCTCAAGCTTGCCTACTGCCCATCTTCCTCCAGCCACCAGAAAGCAGGGAAAACCTCACCTCATGGTCAGGCCAGCCTTTTCCAGCTCTCTGCTCCCCGGAAGGGACCTGGGGAGCCGCCAAGCAGGCCCCCAGCCCCCAAGAGCTTGCTTTCCTTCTCCCCAGTGCCCCCCGAAGGGCCTGGGGAGCCGCCAAGCAGGCCGCCGACTCTTTCCCACTCACCAGTCCCCTGCTGCCTTCCTTTCCCACTCCCTGGTGCTGCCAAGGGGTCTGGGGAGCTGCCAAGCAGGATCCCGGCCACTTCAGCCTTGCTTTCCTGCTCCCTGGTGCCCCGCAAAGGGCAAAGGGCCTGGGCAGCCGCCAAGCAGGCCAAGACGACCCCGCTGCCTCTTTCCCACTCAGTGGTACGCTGCTGCCTTGCTTTCCCACTCCCCAGTGCCCCGCAAAGGGCCTGGGAAGCCGCCAAGCAGGTCCCCGACCCCCACTGCCTCTTTCCCGCTCCCTGGTTCCCTGCAAGGGGCCTGGGCAGCCACCAAGCAGGCCGAGACCCCCCACCGCCTCTTTCCCACTCCCCGGTTGTCCCGCAAAGGGCCTGGGCAGCCGCCAAGCAGGCCGCCAACCCTGCTGCCTCTTTCCCACTCACCGGTCCTGGGTCTTGCGCTGTTCCGCCCTGCAGCCACTCTGTGCACTCGGGAGGTCCCTCAGCCCCGCCTGTGCCCTCTCACAGTCTGGGACCCCTCTGGGGATGTCCACCTGCTGGCGTGCCTGACCAGCCTGGGTTACGGGCTGATGGCTGTGTGCAGGCTGGCCAAGCCCCCCAGGAACGTCCCTCACCCCATTGGGTTGTGGCCAGCGTGGGTGACGGGCTGATTGGTGCTTTCAGGCTTTAAGGCTGCCCACAGCTCCCATTGACCCAATGTCCCAGCAAGGCTGGCTGGACGCAGGTTTCTGGGGTTTGTTTATCTTCTATAATTGATGCTGTTCCTTTAAGCCGGCTAACGAAGCCTTCTCTCTGCTTCACCTTGCGGGTGTCTATAATGAGACAATGTTACTCTTAGGCCTGGTCTTTCCTTCAGCTCCCGAGGACTCTATGACTGTTATTATGTTACAAAGGTGTGTTTTGCTAGAGCCAGTTTAAGCGGAGTGGAGTGGGCGCAGTTTCACTTTCACTCCTGCCGCAATGGAAGCTGCCGTTTACTCAGGTCCGTGAGTGGCGGCCTCCAAGTTGGCTGGGCTAATTTGCATACAGACGCTCTGATTGGCTGGTGGGCGTGGCTTACCCCATCTCGGAGAAACGGTTAATTTCAATATTACGCTTTTATTAGTTAAGATGTTAAGTACAGTCTTACTTAGGCTATATCTCTGTTTTCAACAACAGGCTGATTCTGACCCAAGGCTATTAATAGATGCCACCTTTCCATATAGCAATCCAGTAAAAGATTGGTTATTATGAATTTTTCCACTCTGTCAATGAACTGAAACTCAGATATAGTCTAAAACTTTATAAGAGAAACAGCATGAAGATGGTTCTGTTAAATATCATATAGTTTTATGTTAAATGACATAATTGTTGTTATGCTTAAAATATATACTTTAAAAATTAATAACATCTTGAAAAGGAATAAAAATGGAGAATATTGGGTTAAAAGCAATGACATTAGTTTGTTTCTAGGATTACAATATTAAAGTATTCATTATAAATATAGTATCTGTTATAAATTCATTTCTTATTAGTTGAAAGTTTCCAAACATTGTTGTGCAGTAACTATTATTCTTTCTAACTATATTTTTTATTGATTTCAGAGAGGAAGGGAAAGGGGGAGAGAGAGAGAGAGAGAGAGAGAGAGAGAGAGAGAGAGAGAGAGAGAGAGAGAGAGAAACTCCAATGATGAGAATCATTGATCGAATGCCTCCTGCATGCCTCCTGCTGGGGATCGAGCCTGCAACCCAGACATGTGCCCTGACTGGGATTCAAACTGTGACCTCCTGGTTCAAAGGTCAATGCTCAACCACTGATCCACACCAGCCGGGCAGTAACTATTCTTAATTGGGCATTCCGCCATATAAACTTCTTTGTATGAATTATTTACTATGTAGTTTTCTATTACACCACAAGGGGGCATACATAACATTATAAATCTGCATGGGGAATTGTACAGCAGTTTCAGCACTGAAGTACTGAATTATACTTTAATAACAAAAAGACAAAGGAAACACTATATAAGATATTAATGAAATATTTCTCACAAATTTTTATTCTTAAAATAGCACTTTCTTTCTCTGGAGACTCATATTATATGTATCCAAACATTTTTTCAAATGTGAAATTTATTCTGAAAACCATGGAAATTATATGTAAAAGTGAATTACCAACTGGCTCAATTTTTAGCCCTGTGGAAAACAAGAATCAATATGAGGACACAGATTCTCATATGGTGAGTCTATACTACTGCACGATGAATCAAATTAAGATTACTATGATTAAATATTTGTGCTTGCCAATTTAGTAAGTATTTCTGTATTGAGTTTAACTGGGGGAGGAAGAAGGGGGAGGGAGAAGGGAACAGCAAAGACCCTAAATTCATGTCACCAGGAGAAATAGTTAATGGGATTGGTAGTGGGGCATCAAAATGCACCACTACTACTTTAAATACAGTAACATTATAA
This sequence comes from Murina feae, assembly GCA_004026665.1. NCBI lineage: Eukaryota > Metazoa > Chordata > Mammalia > Chiroptera > Vespertilionidae > Murina > Murina feae. The sequence continues at coordinate 27,083 of PVJC01009936.1, forward strand.
GCCTTTTTTTCTCTGATAGAGTCCATCTCAGTTGTTTAAATGAAAATTGAAACATAATTTAGTTTGACACATAAATGAACATTTTAAGACATTACATTTTTATTAAAAGGAAAGTGTGTAAAGTGCAGTCTAGTAATGAGAACAAATGTAATATTTTTATGCTTCCATAATACATATGTAATAACATTTAATGTGCTATTAAAATCAACTGAAAAAAAATGAAGTGGTTCAAAATTGAAAAATTAAAATAATCCCTAGTATATGAAAAATTTTCTTTCTATTTCTAACTCAGATATTTGTCATTAACATTAGAGAAAATTAGCTGTCTCACTTATATAATTCCTAGGTATGTAATAAACTCTTATGCAAATGTATTATGCAAACAGAACTACAGTGAGCCATATATTGTTTATATACTTTATGTGATGATGTATGCAAATGTATTTCAGTCTCTGGGATTGATGATGTCTTTATTTCCTTTTCTTGCATATATGCTAAAAGAAAGCAGCAAATACTTAAAAACCTTGATTCTTTTATCTTATCTTTTTGGTTGTATGTACTTATTTTATAGTTTCTGTATATATAAAAGCCCCAGCGACTATTATGGCAGAATGACCAAAACGACCAGAACAACCGGTGGCTATGAACCGCATTGTGGTAGCCAACCAGCCTGATCCAGACCAGATTGGCCCCCACAACCTCTCAGCCCTCCCCCTGGCTGGCCCAACCTACAGGGAGCACACGATTGAGCTGTTGGCACCCCTTCTGAGGGGAGACGCCCGCCAGGTATACAGAAGGTATACAGAAGGTGCTCAGCAAGGAGTCCACACGGTTGTGTTCGCACTTCCATGCTGTCTTTCCCCACCACCACATGGTGAAGGAAGCCTGATTCAGGAACCCCTGTGCTGACCACCGACATGGAGGAACAATGTGTGATAAACATCATGTCCTACAGCCACCTGAATCTGCCTCAAGAGGAAGATGCTACAGACCCAGAGAGGGAAGCTCGGGACTGAGACGGAAGGTCTGGGAAAAGCAGGGCCGTGTTCTGCATTTGCTGCCGAACTCTGCTCTCCAGCCCCTCCGTGTGTGAAGGGCCTGCATCACTGCCCTTTGATGGAGGCTTATGAGTGAGTGAACTGTGGCTGTGCCTGTGGCTGTGCTCAGCCTCCTGCCCTTGTGGATAAGCAGGAAACATATTTACCTTCGAGATTCTAAAACCTTTTTATCGGTAATAGTGCAAATAAAGCAAGACCCAAATGTGTTTCTAAACAGGACTCTGCCTGTTTAGAACCCAGATCAAAGGCGTGCTCTCCGCTGAGGAGGCTGCAAAGGCTGCTCCTTTCTCGAACACACACAACCTGGAGAGGTTTAAAGGGAAAAGGAGATAAAAATAAAACAAAATAGCAACAAGCTCTGAAGTCGCTGCCGATGCCGTCAAATCTTCCACACGATGGTGATGTCAGAGCCCATCTCCCCACACCTGGGGCTTAGATGGCCGAGCCGCTGACACCTGCCAGGTCATCTGGCATGGGCTTCATTTACAGGGCCACTTTCAGCTTTCTGCAAGCTCCTGGAGGTGGCCGGGGTGGGGATGGAGGGTGGGGATGGGTGCGGATGGAGGGTGGGGGTGGGTGGGGATGGAGGGTGGGGATGGGTGGGAGGGGCTTGTGGATGGAGGCTTCAGTGTTAAAGCAACTCTGTTGGTGTAGCACAGAAACGTGGGCTTTTTGATGAGAGAGAACCCATAACCTCCCTTCATGAACGTGTTTTTAACTGTTCTGAGACCACGCTCCCAGCCTTGGCAACTCTCAAACAGGCCTCAGGGATTCCATTCGTCCGATGCAAAGACTGACCTAGATTTCAGAAGACCAAATCCTTGGCCTCTGAAGCAGCCATGTCCTTTCAAAAGGAATGTCACCATGGCTGCAGGACCTTGCTCTTCGTCACTTTGAATATTTCTTGCCACGCCCTTCTCTACCTAACAAAGCTCATTTAGAATTAAAGGCCAGATAAAGAGCTTCATAGACAAGAAAGAGCTAAAGGAGTTCATCACCCCAATCGAGGGCAGGGTCGGCCAACCACCTGTGGCCCCTCTCCCCTGCCAGCCGCGCCCGCTTGTCTCCCATCAAGGCGGGCCAGCATGTGCACTGCTGGGGTTCCTTGGCCTGGCCCATGGGGATCGGGCCAAAACCAGCTCTCTGACATTCCCTTAGGGGTCTCAGATTGTGAGAGGGCAGTTCTCAGGTGACGCACCCCAGAATCGGGCTCCCTCCTCTCTGGTGCCAGGGGCGTCACCCAAGAACCATAGCTGCCAAGTCACCGCAGCTCGACAGCTCCTTCGTTAAGTGTCTGCCCCCTGGTGGTCAGTGCACATCATAGCTACCAGTTGGATAGTCAAATGGTCGCTTAAGCTTTTATATAGATAGTTTTTCTATTGAATTGTTTTTCTTTAAATGGAAAAAAATACATTTAACATAATGCAAGTTGAAACAACTAAGGAAATTTAAGGAAGATGAACTTTTTATAAATAGTTTTGTCTAGAAGTTATCTCACATTTTCCCATCTTTCCATTGAGCCCTTTCTAAAACTACCTATAATGTAAGTATATAAGGAAAAACATTTAAGCACACCTAATTTTAATCTTTTAGGCTTTACTCTCTTGCTCAATACTTGGTGAAACATTTATATACAGAACTATACATACTGAGCAATCTGAACTTTTTTGTTTTACTAGTAATTGCTAATGAACACAAATTGCTGCATGCATAAAAAGGATTTTGTTTTTAAGTTTAAAAATGTTTTAACAACAAACATATAACCTATGATATTGAGCAACAGAAAGCGCATTAGATTCTGAAAAGGAAAACCCTGCTCACCAACTGGCTGTGTGATCCAGAGGAGGCCTTTTAAGCTCTCCAGATATCATTTGCATATCTTTAAAAAAGGTGTCACCGAAGACACTAGAGTGTGGTGTGAACATGGGGAAGCAAAAGAAAACAAGGAAGTATGCGACCATGAAGCGAATGCTTAGTCTCAGAGATCAGAGGCTTAAAGAAAAGGACAGATTAAAACCTAAAAAGAAAGAAAAGAAAGATCCCAGTGCACTCAAGGAGAGAGAAGTCCCCCAACACCCCTCCTGCTTATTCTTCCAATGTAACACTCAGCTGGGCCCACCTTACCACATCCTGGTTGATACCAACTTTATCAACTTTTCCATTAAGGCCAAACTGGACTTAGTGCAGTCAATGATGGATTGTCTCTATGCCAAGTGTATCCCTTGTATAACTGACTGTGTAATGGCTGAAATTGAGAAATTGGGGCAGAAGTATCAAGTGGCGCTAAGGATTGCCAAGGATCCAAGATTGGAACGATTACCCTGCACACACAAAGGAACCTATGCAGATGACTACTTAGTACAGAGAGTAACTCAGCACAAGCGTTATATTGTAGCCACAGTTGACTGGGACCTTAAACGAAGAATCAGGAAGATCCCAGGAGTCCCCACCATGTACACTTCTAACCATAGGTACAACATTGAGCGGATGCCAGATGATTATGGAGCCCCTCGGCTCTAATACTTAAAAAACAAACTTGCTTTCCTTCAAACAACTTTCTCTGTTGCAGGTTTATTAAACATGTTACAACATGCGTTATTGCTCTACTCACACATTTGCTGCTATGAGCTGAGAACAGTTAAATACACTTACTTTTTGGCGGTGTTTTGAAAATGATATTTTATATCATTTAAAATTTTGTTACATCTTTTTATAAATCAGATGACTGCTCACAAAAAAAGGTGTCACTGTATGTTGTCAAGTACTATAAAAACGTCCAACCTGAAACTAACATGACTAATATGATTATACCAAGTCTACTTAAAAATGATGTAGGCAACATTCTTAGCCTTCTCTAAGTTGTTTATTATACCATTACTTTTGAGACATGAAACATATGAAGTAAAATTGATTTTTATTACTGACTTTTCAAAACAAAAAGATATCATCATCACTGTCATCATCATCATCCTCCTCCTCATCATCATATTCACCATTCCTAATCTATAGGGTTGTTGTAAAAATGACAAAAAGCATGTGCCTTGTAAATTATTGTCATGCTAGTGTAAATAATGATTATTGAAATATAGTAATTTTTATCTAAGGACATGATTATACTGACTAAATGATTGTGCTTAACTATGTAATTAATTGTGCTTAACTTAATGTAGTGATCTATCTGAGTGTTTTTATTTTAAGCAAATAGGATACTGTGAGATCTTCAGGACATGAGTGTTCTGGTTATGAGGTAGGCAAACTTCAATGTGGATTCTGTTTCTCTGACAATCAACCAGTTTTTGTCACTCTTGGTGCACCAGAAAATGGAAGCTGACTGCTGTACAGCTTGGCTTGAACTGGAAGAGGCAAAATGTCAACACATGAAAAGAATGTATCTCCTTAGAATGGGACCAGTCCCTAAATTCCCGTGCCCTTCTCCCTTTTTTTGGAACTAAGGGCACAGTTCCAACCTTTTCTAAGCTCTATGTCAGCTCTATAGGTGTAATTCTGTGAAGAGATTAAAACAGACTTTAACCTATCAGATTTCTTGCTCTCCCTTTTCTACTCCCATTACCTTACAATATAGAGAATATAAAAGGTAGTATAGCCACAGTGCTGCTAATATTGCTGGTTGAGCTAACTGATTCAGTGCCTGATTGCATCATTTAATGTTGTGCGCCAGTTTCAGCTCATTTCTCCATTAAACTAAGGCAGTTCAGTTGAGTATTTATTCATTAAATAGGGAATAGAAAAGATATACTTGTATTCATTCTCTCTCCCATCTTTATTGTTATTATGCTTTAGTAGAGGATTTGTGGATTTATTTCTATAGCCCTTATCCTTTAATAATGCTAAAAGGTCCATAAGAGCATATTTTGGCCACTGTAAAATATTTTTAATATATCTATAAGCATTGGAGTATAAACATAATTATTTAATTTGTTTCCAAAGTATTGCTATAAAATTGCTGGGTAAAAAAGAATTCTGTGGGATATACACATTAGGATACTCACAAAATGGGTGTTGGGTCTATTTAAGAATAATATATTTCTTTTCCCTGTTGCTGGAACCTATTTCTCCTTTCAATATCTTTTTAAGCTGATACAGACACAGGGTTTCCACCAACTTTGACAAATAGCAAACTTTAATTAGTTCTGTGGATTGCAGAGCCAGACCCCTGGATTGAGTTCTCACTCTGTCCTTTGCTCACTAACAAAGCTGGATTTGTTAGTTGTCACATGATAATAACATAGTTCTTGGAGAAGGTAGATTCAATCTCAATTAAAATGCTATAGACTCTTTACAGAACAGTTGCCACTGTCCTAAAGTACAAATAGTTTTCTGAAAGCTAGGAAACAGGCAGAGTTTACATTAAAATGTGATTAGCAATCTCATCCTTACTGCTTTAAGTACCTGGTATACCAAAGGTATTCTCTAAATTTGGAACATTTTGTACAATACTGTAATTGGAAATGGTTACTAGGAATTGGGTTAGCCTAAGACACAGGTTCTTTAAAATTAGGAGCATTATCCTATGATTCATGTCCTACTATCCAAGCAACACATTTGTATTGAGAAGTCCTTTCAGGGAAATGTTAACCATCCCCAAAATAGTTGAAAACAAGGATGAAACTAAAAAATCTGTCTCTGAACAGCCAAAATAGAGCCCAGGCTTTCAAGGCCATCAATCTAATCTAATAAAAGAGTAATATGCAAATTGACCTGCATTCTGAGACACCTAAGCCACACCCACCAGCCAAGCCATGCCCACCAGCCAATCAGAGTGGCTGTATGCAAATGAACCCAGCCAAGATGGTGGCTGGCAGCCATGGAGCTAGAGCAAATAGGAGGCTTCTGTTGCACCAGCAAATGTGGGAACTGCCTGCCTAGGCCAGCTGGGACCTCTGCTCAAGGAAACAATGTTTCAATTATAGAAGCCATGGAGCTGAAGCAAACAGGAGGCTTCATTGCCTGGCTAGGACTCCGCTCAAGGAAACAAAGTTTCAATCATAGAAGATAAACCCCAGAAACCTGATTCCAGCCAGCCTCACTAGGATGCTGGGTCAATGGGAGCTGTGGACAGCCTGAAAACAGCCCTCAGCCCCTCACTCAGGTTAGCTACACCCCCACGGGGTAAGGGTTCCCACTGAGGGGCTTGGACAGCCTGCAAACAGTTATCAGCCCCTCACCCAGGCTGGCCAGGCATGCCAGCAGGTGAATATCCCCTGAGAGGTCCCAGACTGTGAGAGGGCACAGGCCTGGCTGAGGGACCCCCCTGAGTGCACATTTTTGTGCACCGGGCCCCTAGTGTGTGTATATATATATATATATATATATGCCTAAGTGACCATTATGACCGGTCAACCAAATGACCGGTTGACCAACCGCTATGACGTGCACTGACCACCAGGAGGCAGACGCTCAACTTCCAAAGCCAACCTCCCACCTTTGGCATGCGAACCTCCCGTAGTCCCTCCCCCTGGCTGGCTGGCCCCAATTGGGACTGGGCGAGATGGCCCCAATGGGCCCAGATTGCCGGCCAGGCCAAGGAACCCCATCTGTGCATGAATTCGTGCACTGGGCCTCTAGTTTCTGTTATAAAAGAGAACTTGGCTAGACCTTTAGAGCTTGTGTACTAAAATTTGCATAGAAGTCAAGCTGATGTGGCCCTTTGAATTCTCAGCCAACCAAAAATTAACAATACTTTTTTAGGTTGGTGTCCTAAAGTAGGCATTGTACAAACTAACACTGATAGCCACTGTTGGAGGAGGTAATCTAGAGGACTTGACCTCCAGTCAGCCCTGGGCAATCAGAGCTCCTCACCCTTCCTCTGTCCTTGGAATGTATATTCTCCTCACTGTTCCCACAATGGGAGCCCTTTTCAAGGATGTGAACTTATTTGTTACATTGATGATGTACATGATGATTGCATTAAATCACATAATCATCATTATTATACTCATTCAAGTTTGGCAAATATATGTTTGTTTGTTTGTTTTTTTAAAGAAAACACACAGGGAAGAAACTTGAGCAAGATTTCCATGCAAATGCTTAAAATATATAAAATGCACAAGGATACCTGGAAAATTCACAGGTGTAGCAAATTCATCATTTGCTCTTGATTATGCCAATGCCCTTCACCCAAAGACCATCAGGACTGCACATGCATTTTAAGCAAAGTGGATTTATTATTTGTTGCAGAGAGAGAACACACACCCAAGGAACCACAGGCTATTTTAGTAAGAGGGTGTTAGAATGAATCTATTACAGGATTTGGACTTTGTTTGGGTGATTGGGGGAAGCTATAAAGATTTGATGCTGCCAGAAGGTAGGGACAATTCTGTTTTGTGGGTGGTGCAGTAACTTTTGCCTGTGCTTAGGAAAACTTCATCATGTAGTTTTGTTCATGTATCATGTTCTCAGAGTACTGCTGTTTGAGACTGATATCCTGTGAGTTTATATCTAACAGGAAACAAAATGACCTGGTTGTGAGCATCAGAGCAGCTTGTAATTATATTGATGTCTCTAATCAGTTCCAGACATCAGAGGTTGCTTTCGTTATTTCTCAATGATGAGTAAAAATGGTATCATATAAAACTGGAAATACAACTTAAATCTTGGTCATTGCCCCAATCCTAATCTTTGCTTTCCCAAAGGCTTTATGGAATTTTTATCTGGTGATGGTGCATAGTTTTGTTAACAAGATCTTTGACCTAACTTTTGACTGTATAGCCATGCAGTGTACATTATGGGGGAAAAAAGTGTTTTAAATTAGTCAAGCCCACTATAAGTTTCATAACATATCTACTTACATTCTGAATAAGATTGCTACATAAGACCATCAGGCAGCATGGCTCAGACATCCAGAACAATTTGGAAAAAGAACTTCATTTTTATGGGTTCTATTTTTTGGGTGGGCTAAACTACAAAGCAGGAAATTGAGTTACTTGGATAAAAAATAATGCATTTACTACAGGCAGTATGTCTCCGTCTGATGTCTTACATTGCTTTAAAAGAAAGCATTTCTGTGGAATGTTTTTACATTGTAAACAATGACTTATTTCCATTTGCTTCTCTGAATGATTGTTCCCAAGAGTAAGTAGCAGAGTGCAAAGACTTTATCTTGCTAGTGCCTTTTCCTCCACTGTCTGAGTTCCTGACATGAACCTGATCAGTACACATCTGTTGGACTTAAACAGCCTACTAGAACTTAACATGTCTGAGCTCAGCATTTATGCATGAACTTCTGGCCTTCCATCTTAAGAAAATTTTCTTTAAATTATACTGTAATCCTGACTTTTATATGACAAGTGAGAATTCTAAATTCCTTTGGAAACAAGTAGAGTCTCTTCAAGGGTTTCTTTTGAGCATAAAAGAGAGTAAAATATCAGTTAAGTTAGCAATTTGAGTACAAATCATAGGCTGTGTATTTGAATCTTCACTGTTGACAGAAATTAAATGAGAATGCTATGTTATCGTTATCTAACAATAAAGTCAGGTTTCTTTATAACAATTACTTTAATAGACCAATTCAATCTATAAAACTGTTAGCACTCTAAGAAAAAACAAACTAAAATCAGCTTATTTGTATTCTGAATTTGTAGGCTTTTAAAACACTTTGCAGACATTGACTGTGTCCAGCTAGGCATGTATTTTTGTCCATAAAGTAGAAATCCACATTTTAAAACTTAATTTGTTGGTTGATCACTGTTCAGACTTTCCCCTGTTCCCTCCTCCTTGAGTGTCGGGGACAGCTAAGTCATCTAGAGTCTAAGAAGCATGATTGTGTCTAATAGTTTTTCCTTAATTAATTTTGTTATATCATAGACTTGATGTGTTTGAATACCAAAGTCCCAAATGAACAATATTAAGATATCATGTTCAGGTTAACTTGCAAAATTGCTCCATTTGGTGAGCATGAGGTGTAAGAAAATATGCATATTTAAAATTTATTTTATGTTTATTCGAGTCAAAGAACTCTTTCCCCATATATTTTTGTATTTTAATTTCAGGAACATTTGCAAGACAATCAGAAAAGCTATGAAGTTAACAACCTGCTCTGGTACTGTGTTGCTGTCTGGACTTGTGTTCAGAAAAATAGTCCTCATTTGAATAACATGCTTAAACATCTCACCTTTCATAAAACACAGCTTCAAAAGAAACGCTGGTAAGAGGGATTATAGAAATCTAAAATAACTCATGGAGAAACCTTTGTGTTTAAATGTTAAATAACCTTTGTACTTAAATGTTAATCACACCTTAGTTGACTATGAAAAAAAGTTTATAATCTGAGTTCCAAAGACAAGGGCAATTTATATATTTTGCATTAGTTCAGTTCATCAATAAATTGTTCCTATTTTTTGGAGGGGGGCTAGATAACCATGCATGTATTACAGTTTGTCTTTATTAATGAAATCTATTATTAATAAGTTAGTTCCCATATTTAAAACATTTTTTTATTTTCCAACTTGTTAAACAACAACGAAGTACAGTTTGTTATTTTTTGGGAAAAAGATTGTTTTGTTATGCCTTCCTTGTAGTGTACAACAAAAGTGGATGTTGACTGCTAAGTGTTAGTTTCCTCCTGTATAAATGTGAATTGAGAAGGGAAAAGAAGACTTAAATTACTACAAAACAGGGCATGGGTTCAATGGGGGAGAGAAAAAATGTAAAGGAGTATTTCTGAGGAAATTGATCAGAGATACCCCTTTCAATTATTTGAGGATGATCAGAATTCCTTTTCCAATGCTAATAACAATAATAATCTGTTATTCCATAGCAAGTTTCACATTCAATTGTCATATATTTTCCTTTAAATTACCTCCAGTTTTTAAGCCTCTGGTAGCCCACTCTGTACCAATGGTCTCTGTATATGTAAATTATAAGAATCAAGAGCCTCCTTTATGAACCAAAGCTGTTTTCTCAGTTTCATTTGGAAGTTTTAGAGAATGTAGATCAAGTAAAGATTTCTGGAGGATGGCTTTGAGTTTGCCTAATTTCCTAGAAATAGCCTAGTTTAGAAGAGAGTTCATCAAGAACTTAACTCCATCTCATAGTGTGATGAGAGCAACCTACTCAGTATTACAGTTAACAAAAATCATGATTCTTTTATATTTCATTTATTTTTTAACTTTATTTTTATTGTTGACACTATTACAGATGTCCTCATACTCTCTCCCCCTTTGCCCACCTCCACCCACCCCCTTCCCTCTGGCCATCACCACACTGTCTGTGTCTATGTGTTATGCATATATATTCTTTGGCTAATGCCTTCATCTTCTTTCATCTAGTACCTCCCTTCCCAGTGAGGATAGCATCTTTAAATAGGAAAATCAAAATGCAAATAGAATATATGTGTGGAGAGTGGCTACAGCATTTGGACAGGTTCAAGCCTCAAACTAATGAGAAGGCATGGTCCTCTCCTGGCAAAGCCACGTGCAGGTCCCAACTTTGAGGGCAAAGCCCTTCCAGCACAATGATAGTCAAAGGCTATGGTTATAAGCTTGACCTTATGGTCCGAACCTGTGGTCCCAGGTGGCTGAATGATGTAGGCTGTGGGAGACAGTAAGTCCTGCCAAACCAAAGCTTGGTAGAGTTCTCAGGTGCAGATAATTAGGTAGATTTGAAACTCGCAGGAACATTGTAAACCTCTTGACCATGCCCTTGCTTTGCCTCCTAGGATCTGACTACAAAATAAAAACCTGGCTTGGAGGCTGTAGCACTGTCTCTCCATCCAAGAACAGTGTCCCACCTGGCTCTAACTCTATTCTCTTGTCTGTCTTCTTTAATCCTTCACCCAGCCCCCCTCAGGTTCACACTGATTGTGCTGGATGTGGTTCAATATGTTACGCCAATAATATAGAATATAATTTTAATAAATATGTATTAATAAAGAGTTGCTAAATGTAAGAAAAATTAGAGAGTTTTATTGGTGCAAATTAGGTTGATTCTTTCAGACCATTCTTATTATAGAAAATAAATTGTAGGGGAATCAAACAGAATTTATTTTCAAAGGACAAATAATTAGCACTACTTTAGCTCTTGGAAGACTCTAACTTGGTTTTTTAAAAACAAGTTATATTTTAACATAAAAATAGTAAATATTGTAAGACTTTGCCAAATTTGTTTTCAAAGTATTCTAATCATTACCATGCAAACAGGTGCAAATAAGTGCTGAAATACTAAAAGTGGATGATTAAGAATATCTTATTAAGGAATTGTTAAGTCAAGGAATTATTCCTTTCACCAATTTTCAGTTGTATTATATTGCATCAACATTGATCAAATTTACTTTGTTAATGTTTGTCTTTAAGGCAGTTTTTTTATACTTAGTATTTCATAGATTTGGGTGTGTTGGAGATAATACAAAACTTTTTACTTTACAAATGAAGAAACTAAGACTAAGTTTACTAGGTTATCAGTGGCTGGAGCCAGATTTTAAGGCTCCCAGTGTAGCACTGTTCTTAGTACATCATCCCACTGTCATTCTGGCTGCATTATTAAGGAGAGAACTGCTCTGGGGCACCTTGTTGCTGAAACCTGACTTCTTTTTTCTGGGAGGGTGTTGTGGAAATCAGTTGAGGGAAGGCATGGCAATATTTAGACAATGCTGAATGAACAGAGGGGTAAATTGAAAAGATGGCGAAACAGAGTGACTCACTGTTCATAATCTAAAGGACAAGATACTTGTTTTAAAAAGCACTGAAAGTTTTGATCCTATTTTGTATATTTACTATTTTGGTTTTTTTTAAAGAAAATGATTTGATATTTTCATAAAAAACAGATGACTCTAGAAACAAAAATAACCCACTGACATTAGGAGATTAATGTTTTTTTTAAATGAACAGTTTGACTAACTTTTCCATTAGTCAAATATTCTGTTAGTTATACTAACATTAAAATATTAAAAAATAACTTATTCTCAGAAGATTGCTGAGAAGTGCAGCTTGGCATTTCAGTAGAGCAATATCATATAAAATCATATTTCCAAAAGCAAAATAGCTGATTTAATGCGCTCCATGTATGTATTCCAAAATAAGCTTGACAATTTAAAGTATTTACGTTATTTATGTAATAGCCTAAACTGCTTTTAAAAGTAATTATTTTAGATTAAACAAAACAAACTGTGATATAATTATCAAAATCAAGCCAGAAATGCCTTTATGTGATCTCACATACTCCTAAGATTGGGAACATGTGACAATGAAGAAAATGAACTAAGTATGCTTAGAATGAAATAGAAATGTTGGGCATCAGATCTTGATAGTAAATTAAGACTTTGTTAGGATTTGCTGGACCAGATAGCCTTAGAATTGTGACATGTGGTAGAAGATACCTTTGGTTTAGTACCTGAAGTTCAAGGCCAAGTGAGTATTAACAAGAGCAATTTTATTTTACGTGTATATCAGTAAAGTACCATGGTGATGAATAAATGTTCAGAGATTTAAAATGCAGAGGGAGACCATTCAACTGATCGATTAGAAGAAATGTTATTAATATTGGCAAAAATTGCTGGTGTCCATACAGGTGAGTGGTTCTCCTCTGCCCATTTCTGCCCTCAGTGGGAATCTCATCATGCATGTGCCTGCCAGCCTTCTCTTGACCCCTTTTATAAAGATCACACAACTCAAAAGGAAAGAAATGGAAGCATGTGGTTTCAGCTAAGCCTGAATCCATGAAGTGACTCAAAGGAGGACTCAGAATTACAGCAACCTCTGTTCTATGGGGGTTTCGGGGAAAACAAGCAAAGGAAGTACACTGAAGACAATAAATTATAAACCGGGGTGAAGAAGTAGAGAAAAGGAGAATCTGTGAGCCCCTCCCAGCTGCCATGCACCAACCTTTACCTTGGAAGTGTAGCAGCCCTGAACTGCAGATAAGCAGCTTGCTGTAAAGCAGATTTTCATTTAATACAGTTAAACTTTATATGACGCTTCATCCTCTCAATGCTCCACCTTGTGGTTTGGCCTTTTAAAAAGTGCCCTATTTGCTCTGGAGAGATAGCTCAAGCCAGCACAAAGGGCTTTCTAATCTAACATGAAAATAATGAATTGTGTTTATAATTGAATTATTAGCCAATGAAGATTGCTGAGAAGTGCAGCATGGCATTTCATATAATTTCAGTAGAGCAGTATCATATAAAATTATATCTCCAAAAGCAAAATAGCCGATTGAATGCACCCCATGCATGTATTCCAAAATAAGCTTGACAATTTAAAATTATATTGACATAGTGAGCGTTTTTCAAATGTACAGTATTTGTGTTTGCATCGACACGAATCGATCAAAGAATCAACTGCTTTGCATGGGCAAGCAGCCTTTTACTTCTGGCTAGATAACTGATATCCACATTGTTTGTCTTTATGATCCTCAGTGATTATTATGTTTATGTGACAGTCTAACAGCATTCAAACAAAGTTTTCATTAAGAACGTTTCTCATTATCCATGAGCTGAGACGCCAATGTAGGTCCACTTTTCTAATTTATTTCCTGGATTTCTTATTGATCCTTTGATCCTCTGAGCTAAATATAAACATTTAGTCTGTATCTAGGGTAAATATATCAATTATGCTTTGCTGCATTATAGTAGAGTGAAAAAAATTCAACCTCAGATCAGAAGACCTGAGTTTTAGTCCTGTCTCTTGCCTAATTTTGAATGTCACATAACCCCTCTGAACAGTCTGTTACCCTAAAGGGCTTTGGGGATATTTAAATAAGTAATAAGAAAACACTTTTGATACACTCATTTTCCTCTAACATTTCATTTCCGGCTACTTCATATCTGAATTAATTTTTTTTCTGGAGAGAGTCCTGCCTAAAGAATTTCTGTCTCCATACCTGACACATGTCTTCTGCTCAAGTTAACCAAATTAGACAGCTTACCCACTACATTTCAGAACTATCCCCTGCTCTCTACTGCCACTGTCACAATCTTGGTTTGGGCCATTATTGTCTCATGAGTCTTGTAACTTATTGATTTCTTTGCCCTAAGTTTTATTCTCCATACTCTGTCAGACTCTGCTGCCAGGGCTGCAACATAAATGTGGTTACACCGTTCTCCTGTAAATTATTTAATAAGAACTATTTTTCCTGGCACAGTGGTTGTAGCCCAAATTAGGGTCTCACAACTTGACACAATTTTAACTAAAGAACAAGAGTTCCTGCTACTGTAATTAATTACCACCAACGCAGTTGGAGAAGTGCCTGATAGAGCTGAATGGAAGAAAACAATCAGTGGCCTACCTATGCCTTCTTTGACGAGACAGAAGTCATTGCCTATATTCTGCTCCACATTCTTCTCTGGAGCTTCAAAAATGAAATTCTGTAAGCAAGAGAAAAAACCCTTTTAGCAGACATGCTAAAGCCTGTTTTTTTTTTTATATAGTCTATCTCTTTTGGGTATCAAAAATCAAGCACTGGCAAAATAACTACAGTCTTTAAACTAGTTTCCTAAATGTTCACAATCAAGAATGAAATGCTGACTGCCCTCTTTTCCATGTTCAATGAAGACTAAGACTAATCCTATATAATAAAACCCTAATATGCAAATTGATCAAACGGAGGAACAACCGGTTGCTATGAAGCACACTGACCACTAGGGGGTAGACGCTTAATGTAGGAGCTGCCCCCTGGTGGTCAGTGTGCTCCCACAGGGGGAGCACTGCTCAGCCAGAAGCTGGGCTCAAAGCTGGTGAGCCCAGCGGCGGTGGTGGGAGCCTCGCCTGCCTCCATGGCAGCACTAAGGATGTCTGACATCTTAGGCACGGTCCCTCAAGAGGGCACAGCCCAGGCTGAGGATCCCCTTCTTGAGTGCATGAATCTCATGCACCAGGCCTCTATTTTATATCAGTCCTTCCCTTTCTGGCCTCTTAATCTAAATTTGATTTTCTCTCTCTCTCTCTTTTTTAAAATACATTTTTTATGGGCTTCAACATCAATCATGAGAGAGAATCATTGATTGGCTGCCTCCTGGGGATGGAGCCCCCAATCCCAGCATATGCCTTGACTGGGAATCAAAGCATGACTTCCTGGTTCATAGGTCGATGCTCAACCACTGTGCCATGCCAGCTGGGCTAAGCCTGAGTTTCTGATAACATTATGGTTAAATCATTATTTAAAATGTCTATCTTGTCCTTATAGAATGACGTATGTATTTATGATTTATGTATTACATTTATTTTTGGATCATATTTATAAAATTATGTTTGATTTATTAAAATATATCTAGTTTTTCTACCCATTTAATAGTAGTATTTCCAATTCCTAAGTTCTTAAGTACTATTCATTTCTAGGTTGGCTAAAATGTGGCTCTTTCCTGCAGATTTTTGTCATAACCAGTATGAACCAATATTTTTTTTGTAATTATAATTTATTTGTAGATGAATATTATATTTGTGAAGCAATACTAGTCGTTATTGAAAGTAATGGATCTTGCAATCCAGGGTATACCTCTCTTTTGGCCAAATACTTTTTTTTCATTAAAAACTTTATTATACATTAAAGTCTGTGTTTTGTTAATAACATTTTTAGGATGGATTCTGCACTGGCTTTGTTGATCCTTGGGGAGGCTGCCAAATTAAACATGGCCTGCTTGAAAACTTTAATGGACATAATGAGAGATTTTCTTTTAAGCATTATGTCTGTTCAGAATCAGGTAACAGTTTATTAATTTTAGTGTGCAAAAAAGACAAATAGAAACAAAAAAAAAATTTGGCACTGTTTAAATTGTACACATATTATGGCTTATAATAATGAACATAAGTTTGAAATAATAATTTTAATTAAATATAAAACTAAATTCTTATTTACCATATGTCTCAGAATGGATTGCTAGATATAGATGTAGATAGAAATAGAGCTATAGAAATAGATTATATGTCTTGACACATACACACACATACATGAGAGGGACTTTAACTTTTATTAACAAACTTGAAATCATATAGTTATATATGATTTAGTTTCCTCTTTAAAAAAATTAAAATATATCTAAAACATTTTTTGTTGTGGTTAATCCTCACCCTAGGATATTTTTCATTGATTTTAGTGAGAATGGAAGAGAGAGGGAAAGACAGAGAGAAACATCGATGTGAGAAAAACACATCGATTGGTTGCCTCCTGTGAACCCTGACCAGGGAGGAGTCTGCAACCAAGGTACATGCCCTTGACATGAATCAAACCTGGGATTCTTTTGGTCTGCAGGCCAATACTTCTATCCACTGAGCAAAACCAGCTAGGACTCTAAAACATTTTTATTGTTATTAGGTTTTATTAAAATTTACATTTTAGTGGGAATGTGATCATTTAATCATTTATTGTTAAGCACTGAGTTTGTTTATAATTAATCACAGTTAATTACAAATGATGTTAAACAGATTCTCATACATAAAATCTTTATTTGCATTTATGACTATTTCTTTAGAATAGTTTCATAAATTACATTTTTAAATTCTTAGGGTAGGTGTCCAAATTCCTTTCCAGAAAATATGTTTCCTCCTTTCCCATGAAAAAACGTGTAAACATGCCATGGTTTTTTGTTTTTGTTTTTTTCCAGATATGACTAATTTAATTACCTTTCTAAGCAAGGTCAGATTTATGTATCTTAAATTATCTTAAGATTTGATAAGCACACACTCCAGAGAATCTTGTCTATTCAGGACCAAAATTTAGAAATGAGCTTTACATTAAAATATTCTTTTAAAATATGACATGGAAAATAGTATTTCATTGGATTAATTTTCCTTCCATTGATTACTAATGAAGTTGAAAAGTTGTTCTGCATATACTAGTTAGCTGCTTGTATTTTATATTCTTCTAATTAGATTTCATGCATTCTATCCATGTAAAATCTGCCTTTTACTAAGGATATTTAGAAATATTATTCTTTTAACAACTCTATAAAATTTGAAGATATTTCTTATAAATATAGTATATTGCTCTTATTATGACAGAATATGTTTGGGTTATCTAATAACTATTTCCTTATTTTAGAAAGAAAATGGCTCTGTTGATTTTTCCTGGGCCTGGATTATTGTCTCCATCTACATAACAATTCTTACAGAAATCTGTTTGTATGCAGCCCTTTCTAATTTGAGAAAAACTGCTTTTGTTGGTTTTTGTGACTGTAAAAGTTCAAAAAAACATGTTTTGCCACTGGACAAATCAGAAGAACCACAAGAACTGAGGGAAACAAGTTATTTAGGCCTTTTGGACTATTTCTCTTCAAAAATTTCAGATGATTGTAAGTAAATTATTTTTCAATTTGATAAGAAATATTTAAAAAATGTCTTCCTTTCACAAAATGTTAGCATTTTAAAGTTGGAAATAATTTTAAATTCAGTAGGGCTTTCTATACATTTAGGAATAATCTACTCTATAAAAGCGAAATATTAAAATTAACCGTTTCTCCGAGACGGGTAAGCCATGCCCACCAGCCAATCAGAGCGGCTGTATGCAAATTAGCCCAGCCAACATGGCGGCCGCCACTCACGGACCTGAGTAAACAGCCCTTTCCATTGCCGCAGGAGCGAAAGTGAAGCTGCGCCCACTCAGCTCAGCTCCGATTAAACTGCCTCTAGCAAAACACAGATTTGAAACATTTGAAACAATGTAACAATCATAGAATCCTCCGGAGCTGAAGGAAAGAGCAGCTCCGGCCTAACCAGTAAAAGTAACAATTGTTTCATTATAGACGCTGCGAGGTGAAGCAAAGAGGAGGCTTCAGTTAGTTAGAAGGCCACCTTAAA